>CM053786.1:852480914-852748414 GCA_028749045.1 Cupressus sempervirens | reverse complement strand
CTACTATCCCCATGACCCATATGCATTTCCTTCTCCCCTTCTTTCTTATTCTCTACTAGGGGAGAAAAGGAAATATATAAGGATAAAGGTTAAGAGAGGGATAATGATAAATATAGTGAGATTCAGAGAGGAATTGAACAAGAGACATAGAGAGGGGAGAGGCAAAGAGATGAGTGATAGAGAAATATGGATATGGGAGAGAGAGAGGTAACAAATATGTATATGAGGAAGAGTGTTTGGTAAAGAGATCAGTAAGGGAGATGATGGTGGAGAGAAGGGGGAAGGCAGACACACAATATGAATAGAGGGTGACAAAAAGAGGGATATAAGGGATAAAGGGGGAAATGTGAGAAGAAATAGAGAGCTAGAGTGGGGAAAGGAAAGAACAAATAGAGAACTAGGGACATGGGGACAAATATAAGGGATAAAGAGGGGATGAAGAGATGAAATAGAGAGATAGAGTAGAGAGAGGGTGATGAAAAGTGGGGATAGCGATAGGGACAAGGAGAGTTATATGAGGGACATATGAAGGGATAATGAGAGAAGGAAGATAGAGGTACAATAGAGACTAAGATATATTGTAAAGATAAAGGCATATAAGGATGCAGGGCAAGAAGTGGATATGGAGGGACATAATTATCTTATTGAGATTCTTATATGGAGAAATGGAGTCCATGGACCTAGTAGAGATAAATAGAGGTTTTGTCATAATGTGAGGTTTATACCATACATTTTTTTGTTATCATCAATTATTTTTTGCATTGCTTCAAACATAATCATAATTCAACATTTGGTGTATTTCTTGTTATGTAACTAGTTTGTTAGTATATTAGTAGATGTGTACCAATAGTCTATGCATTCATTGGTGATTTTACCAAACATGATTTGATGTGTAATCTACATCTTGGTAGATTGTATGTTTTAAGTTTGATATTATCTAGAAGTGTATATGGTTTTAGTCCTAACTGTGTAACTATAATGTGCTACATATATCTATTAGAACTAGATTCTTTGGAGAAGGTAATGTATATTGAGCTGAAGCATGGGATATTGTATTGGTTAAGGTGGTCCTTATTTCACTCCTTCCAATTGCAAGAATTTTTTGGTGCAACTGTTGTCACAAAAGCTTGCACCCTTGCCTAAAGTCTTATCTAAAGGCAACCTTGTGAAACATGGAAACAATCTCCATGTTGTGGGAATTGAACTATGAGATTGTCTCTAGAGAAGGCTGACTTCCTTATTATTAGGGCACATCTAATTACTTCTTGAGAGGAAAAAGGAGAAGAAATTTGTGAAAGAAAGCTACCTAATATAGTTTAGAAGAGGTGATATACTAAATAGTACATAGTTTTACTTCTTTCCCTATAACATGCACTAGAATTCAACAAACTTCTCAAGATATACCATTGTCTACGCCTTTTCAATCCCAATATCCTAGATAAGCCAAGGAGATAACATAACTAGAGAAGGAATACCATATATTCACTTAATCAAATTAGTTATTAAAGATGAACATGATTATATGATATTGCAATTGTCAAAATACATTCAACAAGTAAGGCCACAAGAGTGCACAAACTTAACTGACAGAGAATGGATATGATAGAGGAGTTTTCTATTGAGAAAGAGGCAAAACAATTATAGAGAGTATCTTTAAAAGATTAGAAAGGAGAGAACCCTTTGAACAATGTCAAAAATTGCCTTTAGAGGTGCAGGTATAACCCAGATAACTTCTACCCTAAGGTAAAGTTCAACAAGTACATTGAAGGTTGTAGAGAACAATTACTACAAATCTGAAGAGGATTTGATTCTGGTACACATTCAAATGCATGAAATCCATTTATTTCATCAAAACAAAACCCTGAGAAGATAGAAACAATGTAGTGCCTCTCATGTTTGCAATCTGTACCTTGTCTATTTTGATTCAAGAGATACTTGATACTCTTATTTTATGTACCTTGTGATGACCTAAGGGTCAGATGTTATACTTAGATTCAGTATCATAGATGCTTAACTGCTATGCAGTTCAATTTATCATATTTGCATGTTGATGCCATTTTGAGATGACAGTAGATCTATAATGATATTTGATTATCTGGTATTTGGACATACTTTCTAATTATGTTATGTGATGGATTTTATGCTATGATGATTTACATCATTCTTGTCCCTTTTTGTTTGATGTGAATGTGAGTGATGTAAATGGATTAATTAGGTATTTAATGCATTTTTCTTTGGCTATGATATTATTATGCAATTGCACTTGATCGTGTGTTTTAGTGTGCAGGAATGACATCCTTGGCAGTGGCAATTGGAGTTAGTGATTTAGCTATTCATATTTTACCAATGTCATCCCTATATGGTTGACGTATCCTTATTTTATTATTTAGATTTAAAACCTTTTGGTGAATAGTAAATTCGAACTCATCTGCATTATGTGATTAGACTAGTAAGCATGTTTGTGCATTTAGAGGTTTGCGTTGTTGCAAAAGTTGTTTAGTGATTTCTATAATTTTGGGTTTTCAGGGTTTAAATCTTTTCGAATTTAATTTGTGGTAGCTTTGCCTTAGGTGAGTTCTCGTTATGAGCAATAACTTGTTTTTGTTTGGGTCGATTAAGAGTCTAGCTAGTCTAATTGGCTATTTGCCCTAATCGACTATTCACTCCAAAAGTGAATAAGTATTGAGAAAGGAGTTTTATTATTCACTTCTCACTTTTTGGAAAATGGAATTTGGAGAGCTTTTCTAGAATCCTCTTTTGAAGGAATTGATTTTTTTTCATTCTGGGAGCTGTGAGGGTGAGAATTTAATGAGATCAGTCTCATTGGATCTGGCTTGAGGAGACCTTTCCTTGTCATGATTTTTGGCTAATTTGGTGAGCATTTTATTTTGTTGTGCGCATTTCAATTTTTGCCCTTTTGCTGTTAGGTAGGGCTTTCTCGTTTTATCATTTTTGCTCTATTTCAGCTTATGTTTTTGGTAGCCATTTGTTAGGAGGTTGAGAACTAGTGTTCCCCTTTGTTTCTGATTACTAGTTTTGTTCGGTTGGTCAGGTATGAACATTTTCCCTATTTTTATGATGGGGGTTTGGGGTTTTGCATTGTTATGCTCACTATTTTTGCATATGGTGTCTAAATTCAATTATTTTTGGATTTTTAGGGTTTTTGTACCCAAAGGCCAAATGGGTTTTAATTTCAAAGTTTTCCAAATTTTGGGGTTTTTACCTCATTTTGCATGCTGCCCTATTTTCTCAAGTTTTCTTGGCATGAATTTGATTGTGGACCTAGATGATCTATTTGGATGTTAGCCAGATCTTTATTGCATTTTTATGTTGCATTGGGATATGTGTCACATTTGTCCTCCCAAGTCTATTTTCAGTTGAGTGACTTTCTAATTTGTGTTCTCATCTAGTCCTTTTGTTATGATCTTTGTAATGGTGGTGCACCACACATAAGTTGGTGCATGTACATTTGTCGGGTGACTTGCGAGTCCCAATTTTCTGTGGTACTTACGGAAGTTAGGATCATTGGGGTTGGGTTGGGAATTTGCATGCCTACAAGCACTCATTGTTGGATGAGCATGGGTAGGGTAGGGTAGCATATAGAGGCAGCTTCTATCTCATAGCCTGATGATCATGGCACCATGGGTTGGTAGAGGGAGCTTTATATATGTGATAACTAAATAGAACACTGGGTGGTAATAAAACTTAAGATAATGAAAATTGTTCTGTGCTTAAGCCTTCCATTGAGGGAGTTGAATAAGCACAATCTAAGCTTGGACTTGTCGATGTCAAGCTACTCTTCATGATGTTAGCCCCTACTTAGTAGCCCATTGAGTGTCTAACCAGGACCTGTAGTTCATGCACTGTCTATGTCTTGGTTTCAGTCATCATACTACTTGGCATATGTGTTAGCAATGTATGTTTTCTTTGCATGTGTTTTAGCACGGTGGGTGTGGACCTATGGGTGCCACATGGTTGGGAGGCATAGTTACCTATACCACTGCTAGGGACTGGTGTACAAAGATGGTCTTTTGTCCTAGTGCGACCTTTGCTGGATGTTTTCACTTAGTACTTCGGGTTTTGGAGTATGCTTTCTTGTGATTTATGCTTTCATTGTGATGCTTGTATATCATGTTTAGATGATGTTACTTAATGACACATTTCCTTATTTTGATGATTAGCATATGATAGATGATGTTATTTATATTCATAGGATTATCTTATGCTTTACTTTTAGCTTGTTAGATTTCCTTCCATGTATGTTGTAGCATGTTTTAGTAGTGACATCCTTTTATGATAGTAATGATAATTTGGTTGGTAGCTTAGGATGTTACATCCAGGGGATGACTAGGGTCCACGATGGCCTTATGATGCCATTATGGTTGGGAGGAACCACATACTTAGTTTGGTTGTTCTACTCATTGTAATGTTATTTCTATTCATTGGGATATTATTTTTAGTACACTGCAATGTTTTCTTTTGTACTTTCCCTTTTTTGCTTGTTAGATGGTTAGATGTGGTTTTTGTCTTTTAATAGGGTGTTTGACTATTGACACCTCAAATTGTGGATCTAGTACTCCTTGGTGTGGTGGTTTTGAACTTAGTGTTAACCATTTTGTTGTCCTTAAGTGTTTTCTTGCTTTTCCTAGGTGACTATGTGTTAGCATGGAGCAACACAATTTTAATTGCATGCCCATCAGGATTTTGTCATGTGATACTGGAAAGTATCATACCCCTTAGGAAGAAATTTTGTGCAATACTAGAAAGTATCACACCCTCTTTGGTGAAGTGTCGTACGATATTGGTAAAGCATCGCACGCCCTTAAGAGTAGTGTCACGCAATCCCTGGAAGTGTCAGCTTGGTTCTTTGGAAATGTCACATGATACTGGAAAGTATCAGCCAGTGTTGATTTAAAGAATCGTTTGGTATTTGCAAAAACCTATCTGGGTGGATAGCGGGCACTTTTTGGTAAGACCCAAACTTTTTGTGAAGTGTTTAGGGTACCCTCTTTAGTTCTCTTCGATCCTTTGGTGTTGCATTTTGGATTTAGTATATTTTGATTCAAATTCAGTTTTGCATTTTCAGTTGTTAGTCATTTTGGTTAGTAGTATCGTTCGGAGATCTGTTGGTGTTAAGATGTTTGGATAGTCTTTCGTTGCGATCTTTTTGATCCTTGTATGTTGTTGTCGAGTGCATTCATACTTGTGTTTAAAAAAATAAAAAATAATCTTGGCTTATTTATCCTTGTTTCCAAGGATCTCCGGGTGGGCATTACATCTAGTATTAGAGCCCATGTTGCAACATTGGGATCTCTATGTTATGCTTCCACTATGGTTTTGTTTTTCATTGTGTATTGTTATATTATAGTTGATATTTTGATTTCTTGTTAGTTCATGGTTTTGACTCTTATGCTTGTGATTTGAGTGTTCTGACACTATCTTGTTATTTCTAGAGAGATGCCTCCTATATGTAGATCTGGTGGCTGTGGTGGTACCCATAGCAGTAACCATGAAGAAGAACACCAGGAAGAGGGATGACAAGAAGGAGGAGGAGAATAGGATAATAATGCTAATCAAAATGGCATGGAGGTATTGTTGCTAGTGCTCCAAGAGTTTCTTCTGGATTGGGTCCTCATGTTGAGGAGCGCCATTGGGATAATGATCGAGAAGAGGGATCTCATCATGGATATTCCCATCATTTAGGGCATAGAGAGAAAAAATGTGAATGTGAACATTCTCTTACTCCACTAGGTGGTAGATGGCATTGTGTAGGGACTGCAATATTGAAGATTCCATCAGGTTGGATATCATTAAGTCTCTTCATCTATCTAAACCACCATTGTTAGATGGTAAGGGAAGTGGCCTCAAGGTAAAAATGTGGTTATTGGACATGCAACGCTGCTTCACCATGAATCCATATGCAACCAATATGAGTGAACATTGTGCAATCATGTAGTTGGGGGAAAACACATCTGCATGGTGGAATATTGAGAGCCAAAAACTCTAGATTAGTGTTGTAGATCTCACCTGGGATATCTTTGAGGAGAGCTTCTAATAGAGATTCCTATCTCCTCAGTTTAAAGAGGCCTATGCTGATGAATTCCATGTAATCCAACAAGGAAATATGACTATGGATTAGTACAAAATCTAATTCTTTGAGCTTAGGTAGTATTTATGCTACAACCATGATGATTTACTGTTGGCTTATCATTTCATTCAAGGCATTAAGGATGCCCTCATTGGAGAAGTCCACATGCATCAACCGAGGACTCTTGTTCTCGCTATGCAGAAGGCAAGTATTGTAGAGGAGAATCTGGCTAGAGGTTTTAGTGGTAGATCTAGTTCTTAGTACCAAAGTACAAGAAATTTAGGGCTGGATGCACAATTTACCCAATCATTAGGAAAGAATCAAGCCTAGTTAGAGCCCTCTTAGGGTGGTTATCATGGTAAGGGTAAGAAGAGGTTTTGGGGAAAGAGTGGACAATCTTCTAGTACTTTTATAAAGAAAGGAGATAATCAAAATCGAGGACATAAAGCTTAGCAGGATCATCACCCTTAGAGTGCTCAGTAGAATTCTAGCAGGGTTAGTGCACCTTACCCTAGTACTACCCAGGGTGGTCATAAAATAGGTTCTAGCTTTACAGGGAACTATTAGTCTTATGGTCAGCTTGGCCACAAATCTTTTGAGTGCTCCATGAAACCATCTTCAAGACCTGGTAAGGGAATAGTGAGAATTGAGCCTACTATAGGAGATACAAGTAGTTATCACAGGGTCTTTACGGTGGTTGACAACTGTCAAGCAGATCATTAAGGTAGGGTAGTTGAGGCTATAGGTACACTGCATGGTATTTTAACTACAGTTTTGTTTGACTCTGGTGCTTTTGATTGTTTCATTTCACCATCTCTTGTTCAACGATGTGGGCTAGTGGCAATGTGTTAGGTCAATAGGTGGTAGGTTGAGTTAGCCATGAGTTCCAAAGTGGTCATTCACTCATTGGATAGGAGTTGTGTTTTGAAATTGGGTACCTTCACCACAACGGTGGATCTACACATTCTAGCTTTGGGATCATATGACATTGTGTTAGGCATCGATTGGTTAGCCACCCCTTAGGCGAATATTGATTGCTATCATAAGATGGTACAGTATGTTAATGACAGAGGTGGGCAAATGGAACTTTTGGGAGTCCCTAGACCTATCTCACTTCGATTGATCTCAGCTAATTAGCTAAAGTAGAGTGTGTAGAAGGGTTGTCAGTTGTTTCTTGTTTTTGTCAGTGATCTCAAGGAATCCAAGAGCTATATGGTGACACTTGATGATCAACCACTCCTTTGTGAGTATGAAAATGTATTTTTTGATGAGATTCCAAGTATGCTACCACAGTATGCAGAGCTGATTTCACGAGCTCCTTACCGCATGACTACTCAGGAGTTGAGTGAGCTCAGATTGTAGTTGGAGGAGTTATTGGCCAAGGACCATATTCATCCTAGTGTATCATCATGGGGTGTACCAATCATATTAATGAAGAAGAAGGATGGTTCTTTGTGGTTGTGCATCGACTATTGACAGTTGAATAGGGTGACGATGAAGAATTGTTATCCTTTGCCAAAGATAGATGACTTGTTTGATCAGATGAAGGGAGCATGAGTGTTCTCAAAGATTGATCTTAATTTAGGATACCATTAGCTTCATATCTAGGAGGCTAATATTCATCAAATAACTTTTCATACATGGTATGGGCATTATGAGTTCACGATTGTACCTTTTGGGTTAACCAATCTACCATCAGTATTTATGAGTTTGATGAATGGTGTATTTTGCACTTACCTCAATTAGTTTGTCATTGTTTTCCTGGATGAGATATTGATCTATTCAAAGATAGTGGAGGAGCACGAAGTCCATTTACGTCAAGTATTGCATTGCTTGAGATACCATCAGTTATATGGAAACTTGAGTAAATGTGGGTTCTTCTAGTCAGAGGTAAAGTATTTGGGACACATCATCACTGGTGATGGAATTACAGCGGATCCAAAGAAGATTCGTGCTATCATGGATTGGCTAGTACACACTAATGTCTCAGAAGTTCATAGTTTCATGGTATTGGTGGGTTACTACCATCATTTTGTAAAGGGTTTCTCACGAGTAGCTCATCCCATCACTTCTCTTTAGATGAAAGGGAAGAAGTATATTTGGTTAGACTAGTGCGAGATGACATTTTTTGCTCTTAAGGAGTGTTTGACTAGTGCACCAATCCTTGCAGTGCCTAATCCTATAGGTGATTTCATGGTTTGTATAGATGCTTCATTGGAAGGTGTGGGTGTGGTGTTGATGTAGGATGGTTTCGTAATTGTATATGAGTCTAGGAAACTCAAGGACCATGAGCTTAACTACCCCAATCATGATTTGGAACTTGCAGCCATAGTACATGCCCTTGTTTGTTGGAGGCATTTTCTTTTGGGACACAATTTTGAGTTGCATAATGATCATAAGAGCTTGCAATATATTTTTACTTAGCCAAACCTTAATGCACGACAACATCGCTGGATTGAGTTCTTATGCAGATATGACTTTGATGTTCATTACATTAAAGGGAAGGAGAATGCCATCACAGATGCTTTGGATAGGAGGTGACATGAGGTATCAATGATTTCATTGGGAGTGGATTTTTGAAGTCATATGTTGGAGGCTTTGCCTATTGACACTTGGTATCAAGAGGTGAGACTGGAGATTGAGTTTGGACGTACCCTTGTGAGGAGATTTTTAGGTTATATTCTTGAGTCAGATAGACTACTGTGACACATGGGGCCTATCTATGTGCTTGTGTCATGTGATCTTCGTACCTTGGTTTTGTCAAAAGTGCATCATGAACCTTATTTCACATATCCTAGTGTTAAGAAGATGCATGTTGATCTCAAAAAACTATACTTCTGGGTAGGGATGAGACATGATGTTCCTAATTTTTTTGCTTGATGTCTCGAGTGCCAGAGAGTGAAGGTAGAGCATCAACACTTGGCAAGTCTTTTGCAGCCGCATACCATTCCAGAGTAGAAATGGGATACAATATCCATTGATTTTATTATGGGATTTCCTATGTCATTGTAGAGACATGATTATATCATGGTGATAGTGGACAAATTGTCCAAGGTAGCACATTTTTCACCCATGAGAGCATCCTACACAACTTCTTCTGTAGCACATGTTTTCTTAGTGGATATTATACATTTTGCATGGGATCCCTCATTGGATTATTTTGGATAGAGATCCAACATTTACTTCTACACTATGGATGTCTCTCCAACAAGCTTTGGTTGTGCAACTCAATATAAGTTCCTCTTATCACCTAGAGACCGATGGTCAGAATGAGAGAGTAAATCAAGTTCTAGAGGATATGCTTCACATGTATGTTATGGATAGATAGTTGATGTGGGAGGACTATTTGTACCTTGTTGAGTTTGCATACAACGATAGGTATCATAGTTCTCTTGGCATGTCACCTTTTTAGGTCTTGTACAGTAGACCATGTCCTATTTCTTTGAGTTGGGATTGCTTAGAGGACCAAGTTCTTTTGGGTCTAGAGATGCTTTAGGATATGGATCAGCAGGTTATTCGCATTAGGGAGCACTTGGTTACTGCTTAGGATAGGAAAAAGAAGTATACAGATACCTATAGGTTGGATTGTCACTTTTCTATTGGTGACAGGGTGTTTTTGAGAGTGCATATGAGGAAGAGCCCCATCCATTATGGGAAAGGCTCTAAGTTGGTGCCATGATATGTCAGACCATTTGAGATCCTCAAGAGGATTGGTCCTATTGCTTATAAACTAGCATTGCCACCTAGTATATCACACATCCATGATGTTTTTCATGTTTCTATTTTGAGACAATATATTCTAGATGTGACCCATATTTTGATTGGGATGCTTTGTAGGTAGTGGACGAGTAGCTTACTTTGGAGCCCATTTGTATCCTACAACAACGGAGGTAAGGGTCCAATGAGACCTGAGTGATGAGACCTCAGTGATTGGGGAGGATGCTATATGATTGAGGGGATTGTACCCCTATCTTTTTGTAGGCTTCTAGGACTAAGCCTATGCTAGTGGCGGAAGATGTACAATGCCTCTCATGTTTGAAGTCTATACTTGTTTATTTTGATTCGTGAGATACTTGATACTCTTATTTTATGTACCTTGTGATGACTTGAGGGTTGGATGTTATATTTTGATTCAATATCATAGATGCTTTACTACTATGCTATTTAGTTTATCATATTTGCACGTTGATTCCATTTTGAGATGACAATAGATCTATGATGATATTTGATTATCTGATATTTGGACATGCTTTCTAATTATGTCATGTGATGGATTTTATGCTATGGTGATTTACGTTATTCTTGTCTCATTTTTCTTGATGTGAATGTGAGTGATGTAAATGGATTAATTAGGTATTTAATACAATTTTCTTCAACTATACAATTATTATGCAATTATACTTGATCATGTGTTTTAGTGTGCAGGAATTACATCCCTAGTAGTGACACATGCAGTTAGTGATTCAACTATTCATATTTTACCAATGTTGTCTTTCTATGGTTGATGTATCCTTATTTTATTATTTAGATTTATAACCTTTTGGTGATTAATAAATCTAAACTCATCTACATTATGTGATTAAACTAGTAAGTGTGTCTGTGCATTTAGAGTTCACATTGCTGTGAAAGTTGTTTAGTGATTTCTATTATTTTGGGTTTTCGGGGTTTAAATCTTCTCAAATTTAATTTCTGGCAGCTTTGCCTTAGGTGAATTCTCGTTATGAGCAATAACCTATTTTCCTTTGGGTCAATTCAGAGTCCAGCTAGTCTAACTGGCTATTTTCCCTAATAGACTATTCACTCGAAAAGTGAATATGTATTGAAAAAGGAGTTTTATTATTCACTTCTCACTTTTTGGAATTTGGAGAGATTTTCTAGAATCCTCTTCGAAAGGAATTGATTTTTGTTCATTCTAGAAGCTATGAGCATGGGAATTTCATGAGATTAGTCTCGTTGGATCTGGCTTGAGGAGGCCTTGCCTTGTCATGATTTTTGATAGATTTAGCGAACATTTTATTTTACTATGTAGGTTTCAATTTTTGCCCCTTTTGCTATCAGGTAGGGCTTTCCTGTTTTATCATTTATGCTTTGTTTCAACTTCTATTTTTGGTAGCTATTTGTTAGGAGGCTGAGAATTAGTGTTCTCCTTTGTTTCTAATTGGTGGTTCTACTCAGTTGGTCGGGTATGAACATTTTCCCTATTTTTGTGATAGGGGTTGGGGTTTTGCATTGTTATGCTGGCCATTTTTGCATACAGTATTTGAACTCAATTATTTTTGGATTTTCAAGGTTTTTGTACCCAAATGCCAAATGGATTTTAATTTTAAAATTTTCCAAATTTTGGGGTTTTTATATCATTTTGCATGCCACCTTGTTTTCTCGAGTTTTCTTGGCATGAGTTTGATCATGGACCTAGATGATTCATTTGGATGTCAACCAGATCTTTATTGCATTTTTATTTTGCATTAGGATGTGTGTCACATTTGTCCTCCAGAGTCTATTTTCAGTTGACTGACTTTCTAATTTGTGTTTTTGATCTTCCATGGTACTTCCAGAAATTATGATTATTGGGGTTGGGGTGAGAATTCGCATGCCTGCTCTACGGGCACTCATCATTGGATGAGCATGGGTAGGGTAGAGTAGCATATGGAGGGGGCTTCTATCTCATAACCTGACGATCATGGTGCCATGGGTTGGTAGAGGGAGCTTTATATAAGTGATAACTAAATAATACACTGTGTGGTAATAAAACTTAAGATAATGAAAATTGTCATGTGCTTCAGCCTTTCATTGAGGGAGTTGAATCCACACAATCCAAGCTTTGGCTTGTCAATGCTAAGCGACTCTCCATGATGTGAGCCCCTACTGAGTAGCCCATTGAGTGTCTAACTAGGACCTATAGTTCATGCATTGTCTATGTCTTGGTTTTAGTTATCATACTACTTGGTGTGTGTGTTAGCCATGAATGTTTTCTTTGTGTGTGTTTTTGGTTGGATCATTATCTTCATCACCATGGTGGGTGTGGACCTACGAGTTCAACTTGGGTGGAAGGTGTAGCTATCTATACCACTGCTAGGGACCGATGTGGGCATATGCACCGAGTTGTGGTGCCAAAAAGGTGACAAGGAAATTTTTTTATCCTATTTTAAAAAGCGTGTATGCACTATAGCACGCATGCGCTATGGCTTGGGCAACCCAAGCCATAGCGCGTGCGTGCTATAGTGCATATGCGCTATAGCACGTACGCGCTTTAAAAAAATAAAAAGTATATATGATGGGCTGCAAACCCGCAGCCCATCATTTTCATCATCATTTTCTTCTACTCCTACAACGAGCAGTGCATACACGAGTTGAAGACTCAACATTTGCACCACCATTTGCCAAAATGCCTCCTCGTCGATGAAATCCAAGACCACAAGCACACCCACGACGACGCCGTAAGTGATATAAACCTAACTTTGCATTGTTTGATATATTTTTCATATTGTTTTGTTAGTTTTTTATATTCTTTTGTAGGGTTTTTACAAATTTCATTTAGATTTGTTTATTTATTTGAATTTCAATTGATTTTTTATTAGGAAATGTTCATAATCAACCAGAAAATCCACAAGAACATCAAAACCCTCAAGAACCCCAAAACCAAAACCCTCCTCAAGAAGAAGAACAAATTCCACAACCCGAACCAATTGCAAGACCTCCACCAGGCACACAAGAAAATATAAGAAATGAAATAGAGAGAGGCAAAATTGAATTAGAAGGAATCATTGCTCGGTTGAAAGAATTCGGACAAACCAATCTAATGAGGGCTCAATTGGCATCATCCCTCGAATCCATTAACACTCAGATAGCCTCAGTTAGTGGTCAGTTAGATATTTGGCGGGCTAAGAGGGATGAACAAAAAATATTTTATGCAAATAAATTGTCATATGAAGATGTTAAAAAAAAGGAAATACCAAAAGGTAGTATATGTGCATTATTTAGAAAACCCGATGAGCAAAATACTGTTAGAGAGGGTACTAAATGATTCCCCATCCATTGGTGCATACATGATGCTATTAGAAATAATTTTTGGGATAGATGGTGGATGGTTTTTGATGCCCCTCCTTGCAACAATCACGAGGTCCCCATGTATTTTTTGAAGAAATTATATTGTGAGTTTGTCCTTGGGGAGATCCCCAATTATTTTGATATGTTAGACTCCCAGGGTAGAGGTGGGGGGTCATCATTTGAGAGGCCAGGAGCACGTCGCGACCCTAATGTAGTTAGGGCAGCCGTGGTCCATCCACATCACGAGCATGTGATTATTCCTTCAGTTGTGAAGGAACATGTAGAGGCCAACACTCTAGGGACCATTAATGCTTTGATGCAGACCCTCATCCATTCCATGAGCCCATTAGTTGAGGGGGAGCCTTCTATACGTCGTGGTCACATGTGCACTTCATGCGGATCCCTATGCACATTTGGCACTCATGTCGAAGATGGTGCAGATGATGGGCTTGTCACCGATCAGTTCCTAAACGAGACATTTGGCATTGACACACATGTAAATTAATAATTTGATCACATTTCATACGTATAGTGAATGATTAATTAATTAGGATTTATTGACATTGTTCAAAATTTAGGGTCAAAGTGTTCCTAGGCCTAGCAGCGATCCTCCAGGCCTATTTTTTGTCCCTTCGATGAGTCCTGAGGTATGTATCAATTTAATCATTTTAATTAATACATATATTTATTACGTAATCATATTAAGGATTGACCAAAAAAAATATGCATGTGCATCAGTTCTCCACAGGACCCTCAACCTTTACCACAGACACAGAGCAAAGACATCATACGAGCTTCACACAGGTACAATTGTTTCATGTTAATTTAATTCATTTGATTATATTTATTCCATGTTTCATGTTACATATAACATGTATTGTATGACATGCAGCTCATGATGTCGGACACACCTCCTCATCTGCGATAGTCTGTTGATAGTGGAGTGGTCGCAACTGTGGCTAGCTCACAACCACTGACGGAGGTATGAAAGAATTTTCTTCATTTTAGTTGTTGTTTATAATAGTTAATCTCAAAATTTCTAATGTTATTTATAAGTGATTATATTTATTGAATTTTTGTAGGGTCTTGTCATGCCTGATCGTCCACAAGCATTTGAGGTGGACTTACAGAGTGACTATTTGTTGGCGGTAAGAAAATAATTGATTTTGTCAGTACATATATTTGATTTCAATGTATAATAAATATTGATCATATCTACTTTCTTTGTATCAGTTGGACCTGGAGAAGAGCCTCAACAAGAGGTCAAGTGAGCGTGTCAGGAGGGCCCCATCATCTCCACTGTCTCCCTCCACACGACAGCAGAGGACGTCGAGAGACTTGTTTCCTTCCCCTCGTGGGAAGAAAAATATGTAGTTGAGATATTTGATACATATATATAGAGACTTATTTCCTTCCCCATGTATATATATAGGCATTTGAGAGACATATTCGATACACATTTGATGTACATATGACATTCTATATTTGATGTATGACATTATTGGTTAATATATGATATGTTTGTTCATATACGACATTATTGGTTATCATAATATATTATGTGTTTGTTAATGTATATGACATTATTGGTTATCATTTTATATTATATGTTCGTTCATGTATGATGTTAAATTAGATATGTTCATGTATGACATTAAATTAGATATGTGCATGTATGAAATTCAATTCAATTGCTAGAGAGTTGCCATTATGTCTACCAACTAGTAGATGTTCTTTTTTGCTTTATTAGTATTTCTCAAAAACTGCAAAGAAGCTATTTCTGGTGAATAGTTGTAAAAAATTGTGATCATCGACTTCATGTACTCATGGCTTTGGCTGCAAACACTTGTAACTTTGGCTATAAGCATCCATGGCTTTGACTATGTGCACTAGTGGCTTTGGCTGTGAGCATTTATGGCTTTGGTTGTAGGCACACTATAGCCTTGGCTGTAGGTTGTCTTTCTTGCTGCATGTCGAAGTTACATGCAAGAATATCATTAGTCTAAGATCATTAAAATTAAAATACTATGACATAATACCTTGGAAATAATAGTCTTTAACCCATTACTTTATTTGTTAAAACATCATGTAGTATCTACTGTAGTCCTTCTACTCAAATATGTTTTCAAAAATACTTAGTATGGCAAAGAAATGTCTATGGAAAGCTTGTCAAATAGGATATTGAAGAACTAAATGTGGATAGTCATTAGTACCCATCAATAAGAACATGGACATCTTTCTCAAGCAAGCCATATGACATTAGCAAGTAATTTATAAATTTCCTTTGCAAATAACTAGAAGACGCTATGAATCTTAATACAGAGTTAATCACGAACTCATTATTCCATCCAAGAAGCATATATCACCCTAAGCCAATTAACCGATAGGATAAAAATTAAGTCAATTTCAACAAAATTTTGAGTATAACAAGCATCTTAGGGATTCTTACAAGAATTAACACGATGTTCACAAGAGCATTACAAGTTCTTGTAATGCTATTTCACATATTGTAATCATATTCAGTTTTGAATGGCCATTTGTGTTACAAGCATAAATGTTCTTTAAGGTCTTTTAATTCTAGACATGAATTTTATTATGAAGCTTTTTTATGACAACCCACTCAATGCATATATTGTTGTTCCACATTATGCTAATTTGACTTTCATTGGTTGATTTGGGTCTAGACATGACGTTATTCACTACCTTTTATATATATTATTTTTTCGTAGTGAGGTTCTGGCATGAATGAATGTATTAATCATCGAAGTTGTGAACCTTGGTCGAGATCCTTACAAATATATTTTCAAATTGGACCTCAAATAGTTTTCTCAGTCACCCCCTGTACATAGATACTGAAATTGTAGTTAATTACAAAATTAATACTGAATTAACACAAGTTTAATTGAGAAGCATTATGTACCTCAATAGGCTAGATTATTATTGACCGGGAAGCTTTATCTTAGAGCAGTTGGTTTCCTAAATCTTTAGCGCAATGATAGTCTTATGGAATGTGGAATTAGGTCTGCTAGCTAAGGAATGTTCTTTAAAAGGTAGAGGAAACTCAAGACTCACGTGTTTCCAATCAACATAAATGTTTAAATCGTTTCTCTAATTTTTTCTATTTATGATCTTCTTAAAACTTAACTTTCTAAATGCATTGATGGGGAAATAAAGATCTTCTAGGAACTAAAGGCTAATCATGTTTAATACTTACAATTCTCTATTTTTATCTAATAATTTAAAAAAGATTGTACAAGTGTTTTCAAAGAGCAACACTTGTCACTAACATCATAAGAAGGAATATCCAAGGAGACTTACCATTGATCCCCCACCACCAAATTCAAGAGAAAAGAAAATTCCACTACTAAAGAGATAGTAACAATGATCATCCCTAGTCTCTCCCTTATCACAAAATGATTACCATCAAAATTTGCATTTCCAATTGCATCATGTGCATTGAAACGATAGTAACATTTTCACTCTCTTACCTAATGTCTCCCATTTTTGAAACTCCTGGGGAAGGGCAAGGCCATCTTCTCAGTACTTCAAAGTACAACGAGTTCCATTTTTTCACATATTGATAATCGTTGACTTAAAGTATAGTCGAAGTATTGACAGCCCATAGAAATGCCCCATCAAAGATCGCAGCCCTGTGGCATTTAGTGACCCTTAGGGACATTCTGGTTCAGCGTGCCTGAGAACGTTCGAGCATTGAAGGGGACAAGAAGAGGTTGGGGATAGGGTTTACCTGGCCACCCAGAGCTAATGGAGTAGATAGTTTGGTCCCACGATGAAAGATGAGAAGATTTGGCAGTTGGCAACTTTGTACTAGCCAACACTACAAGTTTCAGCATCACCCGAGATGGCATTGTAGAATGAAAACAGAATGTGATCTCCAAAAAGTGAGAGAGGTTATTGTAGGTCTCTACAACATAATCCTGTAGGAATTGGAATATCATCCATATCTCGCACGAGCTCTGAGATATGCCTCGTCAAAGATCGCAGCCCTGTGGCATTTAGTGACCCTTAGGGACATTCTGGTTCGGCGTGCCTGAGAATGTTCAAGCACTAAAGGGGACAAGAAAAGGTTGGGGATAGGGTTTACCCAGCCACCTGGAGCTAATGGAGCAGACAGTTTGATCCCACGACTAAAGATGAGAGAGATTTGGCAGTTGGCAACTTTGTACTGGCCAACACTACAAGTTTCAGCATCACCCGAGATGGCATTATAAAATGAAAATGGAATGTGATCTCCAAAAAGTGAGAGAGGTTATTGTAGGTCTTTGAAACATGGTCATGTAGGAACTAGAATCGCATCCATACCTCGCACAAGCTCTGAGATATGCCCCATCAAAGATCGCGGCCCTATGACATTTAGTGACCCTTAGGGACATTTTGGTTCAGCGTGCCTGAGAACGTTCGAGCACTGAAGGGGACAGGAAGAGGTTGGGGATAGGGTTTACCCAGCCACCCAGAGCTAATGGAATAGACAGTTTGATCCCACGACGAAAGATGAGAGAGATTTGGCAGTTGGCAACTTTGTACTGGCCAACACTACAAGTTTTAGCATCACCCGATATGGCATTGTAGAATGAAAAAAGAATGGGATCTCCAAAAAGAGAGAGAGGTTATTGTAGGTCTCTGCAACATGGTCCTGTAGGAATTGGAATCTCATCCATATCTCGCACGAGCTCCGAGATATGCCCTATCAAAGATCGCAGCCTTGTGGCATTTAGTGACCCTTAGGGACATTCGGGTTCGGCGTGCCTGAGAACGTTCAAGAATTGAAGGGGAAAAGACAAGGTTTGGGATAGGGTTTACCTAGCCACCCAGAGCTAATGGCATAGACAGTTTGATCCCACGACGAAAGATGAGAGAGATTTGGCAGTTGGCAACTTTGTACTGGCCAACACTACAAGTTTTAGCATCACCTGAGATGGTGTTGTAAAATGAAAATAGAATGTGATCTCCAAAAAGTGAGAGAGGTTATTGTAGGTCTTTGTAACATAGTCCTGTAGGAACTAGAATCGTATCTATACCTCGCACGAGCTCCGAGATATGCCCTGTCAAAGATCGCAGCCCTATGGCATTTAGTGACCCTTGGGGACATTCCAGATTGGCGTGCCTGAGAATTTTCGAGCACTGAAGGGGATAGGACGAGGTTGGGGATAGGGTTTACCAAGCCACTTGGAGCTAACGGAGAAGACAGTTCGATCCCACGACGAAAGGTGAGAGAGATTTGGCAGTTGGCAACTTTGTACTGGCCCACACTACAAGTTTCAGCATCACCCAAGATGGCATTGTAAAACAAAAATGGAGTGTGATCTCCAAAAAGTGAGAGAGGTTATTGTAGGTCTCTGCAACAAGGTCCTATAGGAACTAGAATCACATCCATACCTCGCACGAGCTTCGAGATATGCCTCGACAAAGATCACAGCCCTATGGCATTTAGTGACCCTTGGGGACATTCTAGATTGGCATGCCTGAGAACGTTCAAGCACTGAAGGGGATAGGAAAAGGTTGGGGATAGGGTTTACCCGACCACATAGAGCCAATGGAGCAGACAGTTCAATCCCACGAGGAAAGGTGAGAGAGATTTGGTAGTTGGCAACTTTGTACTAGCCAACATTGCAAGTTTCAGCATCACCCGAGATGGCATCGAAAAATGAAAACGGAGTGTGATCTACAAAAAGTGAGAGAGGTTATTGTAGGTCTCCAAAAAGAGTGTTTAAAAATGAAAAAAAAGTGGGGGGTCCTTTGTATGGTTTGGGAGTTTGACTGTTAAAACTAGAAATTGTCCTAGTAGTAAGTGCTGGTAACAATTTTGAAATTTGATTGTTGAGTGTTGAGAAACCTCAAGTTTGGGATTTTTCTTGTTGGTTTGAGTCTATAATAACCATTTCCATCTGAAATGTTGACTGTTGAAACCATTTAAGAAGTATTTGCATAGTTTTCCCTAAAATTTGAGTGCATAAAAAGGGGTATGTGATTGCTCCCAAGGTGGATTTAGTGTTTTCTCCAAACAAGAGTTGCATTTTATGTTTGAAGTCATCTAATATAACCAAAGTGAATGTGTTTGAACCATTTTGGGGTTCTAGAGACGTTGAAAAGTAAGAGTTCTAGAAAGCCCTAGGGTAAAGGGGCTAGAAAGGAGGGTTTTGTAAAAACCATTGTAAAGTTGATCATGAGACCAAAAAAATAGAAGAATCCTTGCATTTGAGTCGTGTCTTAAGAATTTTTTGGGTCATGGGAGTTCCAAAAGTCAAGGGATTGTGAGTTTCTTTGTAAATGGCCTCAAACTAGGCCTAGTTGGCAGACTAAAATAGCCAGTTTTGAGTGATATTTTACAAAACAAGTGTAGTTGGTTTTGGAGTATATTTTAGAGTGAGGAAAAGGGTATTTTAATCACCCAATAGTTTAGGAAGTTCTGTGGAAATTTTTGGAGAAAATAACAAATTAGTGACTAGCAAGGGCTAGTTGGAACAAGCCTAGAAGAGGCAAAATTGAGAAAGTGTAAGAGATGAGTTGCTGAGAGTGTGCAAGGAGTTGGAACATGTTAGATGAGATGTTTTGAGATGATCCAAGGTGTTGAGGCCATGATATGATGCCAAGGACGAGTTTTGGTACTTGCATAGGGTGTTCCAACCAAGCTACAAATGCATAGGATAGGACCTTGTAAGGTACTTGCAAATTATGGTTCTAATGCCGACGAAATAGAACTCCCACCAAACTTGGAAATTTACCTTATCTTTAATGTCAAGGACTAAGTTCAATATAAAGGGCCTACATTCATAGAAGGACAAACAAAATCAAAGGTTGAAGAAGTCACTATCCCATTATAATCTCAGCCAAAAGCTAAAAAGGTTATGGATTCAAGAATCAAGAAGAAGACTTGTCATGGCACCTATATGGAGCATCTTATCAAATGGAAGGATCAACCAAAATCTGAAGTAACATGGATAGATGAAAGTAATTTTGGAAAGAAAGGTATTCCTATGAAATTCCTTCAGATTTATCCACCATGAGTTCTTTGTCACATGGGGAGAATGGTGCAAGAGCACCTAGTGAGTTTGAAAATTTTGGCCTAATTGGGGCTCTAGACCTAGTAGGTCAAGTAAGAAAGAAAAGGACATCTATTATTTGGGTTGGTGAGTGGAGTCTTGTGATGATTAAGAGAGTTTGGAAATATCAAGTTGAGGACCATATAATAACCCTAGATATTGCATTGGGGTTTGTGCCCAATTTTTCCTAGTAGAGAGAAAATGCCTTCTTTTGAATATTGGGGTGATTGAAGTTGACATAGTCAATTGGTGTGCATAGATCCTAGGGAAGGGGATAGTTGGGAGATGTCCTCTTGGGAATAGGGTCAGGAAGAAACCCTATAGGATCAGAAGAAGTCATTGGTTAGTTTGGGCATAGTGGCCTAAACTAGCAGGGTGGGTCTCCTTACATTACTGTTGGTTAGAGAATTCCAATTTTTATTTGTTCAAGGCTAAGAGACATATAAAAAACTACATTTTCAATTATGATCTCAAGGCCTGCATGGCAGTCCAAGTACATGGATGGATGATGAAATAATTATTCTTGAATTGGCTAGACCACTTTGTAAGAACAATTCCATGTGGGGTGTTTCTCTCAAAAAGGTGTCTTCTAGTATTTGATGATCATGGAATCCATATGACATGGAAAATAATTGATAAAGCAAAGAAGTTGGGCATAGATTGTGTGTCACTTGTAGCGTATACCATCTATAGGTGTCAATCATTGGATGTTAGTTTTTTCTCACCATTAAAATCTTACTTAAAACATATTTGGAATGTGTGGTTGGCTAGGAACCCTCAAATCAATATTGGTCATGAGGAGTTAGGAATGTTATCCAACAAAGCCTCCAATTTGGCACTTACAATCGATAATATAATGAGTGATTTCCATAGGATAGGGTATGGTCTTTGAATAGGGAGGTTTTAGTGAATGATATAGGCCCAAGAAAGTGCTTCATTGTTGATGAGGATGGAAAATAGGGATCTAAACCACAACCCACAAGTAGTGGATCAGAAGAAACAACTACTATAGATGATGCAAATATTGATGAGTTGTAAAGCGAGGGGGAGGAAATCACTATTGAATCCTTCCTAAAAATCAATGGCTTATTAGATGAACCAATTAACACTTTGTTGAGGAGTTATGGACAAAATATGAAGGGACTAGGTACAATAGCACCTAAAAATACCCAACCAGAAAACCTGAACCAGCCAGTGGACTATTACAGGAGATAAAACCTTGAGCATACAACAAACATTGATATTAGATTAAGCTTGCTAATGCAAGATTCACAACCAGATTGGTTGTAGGAGGTTGTCATAAACCTTGGGTGACCAAATACTTGTGGGGATGAAAATGTTTCCCTTTTAATTCCATCCCCACCACATGTTGACCCCAAGGATGTCATCTAATGCTTTGCAAATGGTGGCAACCATGATGAAATAAATAGTTAACAATTTTTTGATACCCAAGCCCAAAATGACTATGATGGAGATGTTGATTTTATACGTTACATGCCACTAGACAGAAAACAACATAGTGGTTTACCCAGTAGATTCCTATAGCTACCAAAGAAAAAGATACAAAATTCTAAGGAACAAGAGAGACTAAGAAGTTATTTGAGGCTAATGCACTTTACATGAAGGAGAAGATCAGGGATAGGAAAGATGGGAGAGAGGAAAAGATTGCAAGAAATGAGATCTTAGATGCTATAGAGAGGGGAAAATGAGTTGCGGAGAAGGTTGCACTAAAGGAATAGAAGAGGAAAGAAACAGAGGATAATCTAAATGTTTGAAAGAGATATAGACCAAATATTGGAGGTGCACCTTCAACAACTATAGAAATTATATTTACAAGACTAGTGGAAGGAGATGTAATTGCACTAGCCCTAGAATCAATTAGTATGCCCAACATACCTCTTCTCCCATAGCATAAATCACATTCTGATATGTTCAATGCTCTAATCCCTAGATTAGGAAATATTCTTACTTAATAAGTGTAACCCCAAGCATTGTCACCATAGTTGGCAAAAAATGGTGAGAGTCCCAATCAACTAGTGAAAAAAATGACTAAGTTGATGGAGCTGAATCCTACATTACACACATCTCCTAGTAGTGGACAGGAGGATGTTGGGATTGGGAGCATAGCACCTATTCCCTTTCCCAGTTTTATGGACAATTGATGGGAACTCAAGTAGATGGGAGAAATTCCAATTTTTTTGAAGCGATAAAGTTTTGTGATGTATTTAGAATATCTAAGATAGACTTATTTTTTATGTGAACTAAACCATTCTTACATTACTATTTAAATGTATTTGTATTGTTATAATAGTTTGATTGTTGGTCATGGTGTACTACTAGCATACCTAAAATTTTAATTGGTAAATTAAGTCGAGAGATATCTAATTTAAAATATGTAAAGTTTAGAAATATAAATAGTTCATCATAGAGATATTATAGAATTAATTTATTTTAAATAATAGAAATAATCATAACAAATAGATAGAAATAAAAAATAATAATTTTATACAAAAAGTTTTAATTTATTTTAAATAATTAAATAATAGAAACATCATAGAATTAATAATTCAGTATAATCATAACAAATAGACACTAAAAAATCCCAAATTCAAACATACGAAGGTCCAACTAGAATAATGACTTTAAATAACCAAATACCAAAGCCAAACAAAGGAAATGGGACTTTTACCTTAAATGAATAAATTACATGAAGAAGGGTGGCTGGCTGTTTGGAAATCTACTTATTTTTCTTCTCTCCCTCCTGTCATCCAAGAGAACATGCAATGAAAGAAAAATATCATCACAATAAGAAAATATGAAAAATATTGTTCTAGCTTTAAAAAAATTGGAGACATCAAAACATAAAATCTAGATTCTAAACAAATCAAAACATAAAATCTATGATTTAAACTAAATCTCATCACTTACGCATCTTAACAATACGGTTCACCTTAGTCATGTGGACAGTCTTGGGGAAGAGTTTGCAACAATGTATTTGGATCTAGTTGATCACTCTTTCTCTCTCTCCCTCTCTCTGTATTCAATCTAATGAGCCAACTGGATCTGCTCGACATTTTAATGTCTCAAGTATTGCCTCGTGGTCTGACTCGCGAACTTTCCAAAGATTCTTATTATGTGGTTTTCCACCATATTTTATCAAGTGGACATTTGATGCGACAACAAGATTTGAATAATGAAGAATCTTCCTCTTTGTTTGCCAATCCTTGAATAACCACAAGTTAGGGTTCTTCATAGAATATCGTCTAAGCCATGTGCCGGTTACAACCACCGCACCGACATGGTACTCTAAACCTTCACCATCTATAACCGAGTGATCCAATTTTTGTTTGGCTTGAACACAGTGACACAAATAATAATCTGTCTCTTCTTCATTGTCTTCAGGTGCAATAACAACAAAAACATGGCCTGCAGTGACAAATGTACAAAATGCGGTCATTAATTCAGAAAATACTTGCGTAAAAGTTATAAAGTTACATATTGAAATTACAAAGATATATAAATATATATATTACCAGGTTGCACTAGATCAGATATATTGCGTACCTTGAACCGAAGATGATGTGCCTTGGCAATAAGATGCAAAAGATGGAATATCACCTACTTGATGTGTTGATGTTGTGCCTTCAACATGACATGATGGAGTGTGTATATCATCAGATCTACAAATCGATGTCTCTTCAACATGAGAGGACGATATGACTTCAACATTGGAAGATGGTGTAGTGGATGATATGAATCCAACATTAGAAGATGGTGTAGCTTCACAATTCAATTGTCTTCTTGAGTGTAACAGTCTCATTCGTTCTCTTTGTCTTTCCAATTCTTCCTCTTTGTTTCTTGGTACCGGTGGTTTTTGATCCTCTTCGAAAGTCAATTCTTCATTATTGCTTTGCAATTTTCTTTGCTCACGTAGTAATTTCATTTTATCTCTTTTAATTTCCAAATCTCTCTCCTTATCTTCATTTGTTTGATTTTTTGGTTTCTTCCTTGGCATACTGATGATTTCTACATGTCAAATTATTCAAACATTTGAATTACTTAAAATGTGTAAATTACAAATTATTCAAAAACATATAAAAATTATAATTATTTAAATGAATACACAATATATATATATAAAACGACTTGTCAAATTTCTAACCATTTCGAAATAACATTTCATTGAAACATACAAATTTCAATGAATTCACTATATATTAAACAACATGTCAAATTATAATCAAATTTGTATCTATATATCAACAAACAATATTTAAAATAGATTGCACTAACCTTTTCTATACAAGGAATATTCAAAAAGTCTTCAAATCGTGTATCCAATGATTGAATTTGGTGTTTGCTAGCTTCCAAAAGTGTTTGCCACCTTGAAATAGTGTTTGTTAGCTTGAAATAGTGTTTGCCACCTTGAAAGAGTGTTTGCTGTGTTGAAACCCGCAATTTCTGTCAGGATAACAGAGTGCAGAATAGAACAAAAGCAGAGAATGAATGAAATGGGCCCCAAAGTTTCTTTTTGACCATTTTTAGGTGATTTCACATAGTGTGTACATGCTATAGCGCGTACGCACTATGTGAGAACACATCACTCTCCACCCTCCCTACTCTCTCTCTCTCTCCTTACTCTCTCTCTCTTCCTACTCTCTCTCCCCTCTCCCATCCCCTACACACTCTCTCTCCCCCCTCTCCCATCCTTTACTCTCTCTCACTCTCCCTCTCCCATCGCCTACTCTCTCTATCTCTCTCACCCTCTCTCCTCTCCCATCCCCTACTCTTTAGATCTCTCACACACACTCCCATCCTCCCTCTCCCACTTCTTACTCTCTCTCTCTCTCTCTCCCCCATCTCCCTACTCTCTCTCACACTCTCACATTTGCTACTCTCTCTCTCCCATCCCTAAACTCTCTCTTTTACAGATACACACTCCCATCCCCCTCTCTCTCTCCTCTCCCATCCCCTACTCTCTACTCTCTCTCTCTCTCCCATCCCCTACTCTCTCTCACACACTCTCTCCCATCCGCTACTCTCACTCTCTCTCTCTCTCCCATCCCATTCTCTCTCTCTGCCACCTCCTACTCTCTCTCACACTCTCTCCCATCCCCTACTCTCTCTTACACACACTCCCATCTGCCCCTCTCTCCCATCCGCTACTCTCTCTCTCTCTCTTGGGCTGCGCTCTCTCTCTCTCTCTCTCTCTCTCTCTCTCTCCCCTCTCCCACCACCTACTATCTCTCTATCTCTCTCCCTCTCTACTCTCTCTCTCCCATCCCCTACTCTTACTCTCTCTCTCTCCAATCCCCAACTCTCTCTCACACTCTCTCCCATCCCCAACTCTCTCTCACACTCTCTCTCATCCTTTCACTCTGTCTCTCTCATCTCATACTCTCTCTCTCTCTGCAACCTCCTACTCTCTCTCAAACTCTTTCCCATCCTTTCACTCTGTCTCTCCCATCTCGTACTCTCTCTTTGCCACCCCCTACTCTCTCTCACACTCTCACACTCTCTCCCATCCCCTACTCTCTCTCTTTCACACACACACACACACACACACACACACACACACACACACTCCCATCCCCCCTCTCTCTTCTCTCCCATCCACTACTCTCTAGATTTGTCACATGCACTCCTATCCCCCTCTCTCTATCTCCCTCTCCCTACTCTCTCACACTCTCTCCCATCCCCTACTCTCTTTGTCACGCTCTCTCCCATCCCCTACTCTCACTCTCTCTCTCTCCCCCATCCCATTCTCTCTCTGCCACCTCCTACTCTCTCTCACACTCTCTCCCATTCCCTACTATCTCTTACACACACTCCCATCTGGCCCTCTCTCCCATCTGCTACTCTCTCTCTCTCTCTCTCTCTCTCTCTCGGGCTACTCTCTCTCTCTCTCCCCTCTCCCATCCCCTAAACTCTCTCTTTTGCAGATACACACTCCCATCCCCCTCTCTCTCTCCCCTCTCCCATCCCTTACTCTCTAGATCGCTCACATGCACTCCCATCCCTCTCTCTCCTCCTCTCCCACTCCCTTTCCCACCACCTACTATCTCTCTCTCTCAAGTTCTCTCTCTCCCTCTCTACTCTCTCTCTCCCATCCCCTACTTTTACTCTCTCTCTCTCTCCAATCCCCAACTCTCTCTCATAGTCTCTCCCATCCCCTACTCTCTCTGACATTCTCTCTCATCCTTTCACTCTGTCTCTCTCATCTCGTACTCTCTCTCTCTCTCTCTGCCACCTCCTACTCTCTCTCACACTTTTTTCCATCCTTTCACTTTGTCTCTCCCATCTTGTACTCTCTCTTTGCCACCCCTACTCTCTCTCACACTCCCACACTCTCTCCTATCCCCTACTCTCTCTCTTTCACACACACACACACACACACACACACACACACACACACACACACACACACACACACACACACACACACACACACACACTCAAACACTCACACTCCCATCCCCCCTCTCTCTTCTCTCCCATCCCCTACTCTCTAGATTTGTCACACGCACTCCCATCCCTCTCTCTCCTCCTCTCCCACTCCCTCTCCCAGGTCAGCTACTATCTCTCTCTCTCTCTCAAGTTCTCTCTCTCCCTCTCTACTCTCTCTCTCCCATCCCCTACTCTTACTCTCTCTCTCTCTCTCTCTCCCATTCCCAACTCTCTCTCACACTCTCTCCTATCCCCTACTCTCTCTCAAACTCTCTCCCATCCTTTCACTCTGTCTCTCCCATCCCATACTCTCTCTCTCTCTGCCGCCCCCTACTCTCTCTCTCACTCTCTCCCATCCTTTCACTCTATCTCTCCCATCCTTTCACTCTATCTCTCCCATCCTTTCACTCTGTCTCTCCCATCCCGTACTCTCTCTCTGCCACCCCCTACTCTCTCTCACACTCTCACACTCTCTCCCATCCCCTACTCTCTCTCTTTCATAGACACACACACTCTTATCCCCCCACTCTCTTCTCTCCCATCCCCTACTCTCTACATCTGTCATGCACACTCCCATCCCCCCCATCTCTCTCCCTCTCCCTCTCCTACCACCTGCTAGATCTCTCTCTCTCAAGTTTTCTCTCTCCCTCTCTACTCTCTCTCTCTCCCATCCCATCCCTTACTCTCTCTCTCTCTCTCTCTCCCATCCCCTACTCTCTCTCACACTCCCATCCCCTAATCTCACTCTCTCTCTCCCATCCCGTATGAGCTCTCTCCGCCACACTCTCACACTCTCTCCCATCCCCTACTCTTTCTCTCTTACACACATTCCCATTCCCCCCCTCTCTCTCTCCCTCTCCCACTCCCTCTCCCACTACCTACTTTCTCTCCCCCATCCCCTACTCTCTCTCTTTCATAGACACACACTCCCATCCCCCCTCTCTCTCTCCTCTCCCATCCCCTACTCTCTAGATTTGTCACACACACTCCCATCCCCCCTCTCTCTTCCTCTCCCACTACCTCTTGCACGACCTACTATCTCTCTCTCTCTCTCAAGTACTCTCTTTCCCTCTTTACTTTCTCTCTCCCATCTCCTACTCTCACTCTCTCTCTTCCATCCCCTACTCTCTCTCACACTCTATCCCATCCCCTACTCTCTCTCTCTCTCTCTCACCCCCATCCTGTACAAGCTCTCTCTACCACCCCCTACTCTCTCTTAAACTCTCACACTCTCTCCCATCCCCTACTCTATCTCTCTTATACACATTCCCATCCCCCCCCTCTCTCTCTCTCTCACACTCCCTCTCCCATTGCCTACTCTCTCCCATCCCCAACTCTATCTCTCTTACACACTTCCATTCCCCCTCTCTCTCTCCCTCCCACTCCCTCTCCCATCACCTACTATCTCTCTCTCTCTCTCTCTCTCTCTCTCACTCTCCCTCTCTCTCCCATCCCCTACTCTCACTCTCTCTCTTTGCCACCCCTACTCTCTCTCACACTCTCACACTCTCTCCCATCCCCTACTTTCTCTCTTACACACACTTTCATTCCCCCTCTCTCTCCCTCTCCCACTCCCTCTTCCATTGCCTAATCTCTTTCTCTTCCATCCACCCTCTCTCTCCCTCTCCCACTCCCTCTGCCATTTCCTACTCTCTTTCTATCCCATCCCCTACTCTCTCTATCTCTCTCTCCCCTCTCTCATTCCCTACTCTCTCTCTTTCACACACACCCATCTCCCCTCTCTCCTCTCCCATCCTCTACTTTTTCTCACTCGCTCTCCCTCTCCCACTGCCTACTCTCACTCTCTCTCACTCTCTCTCTCTCTCACTCTCACTCTCTCCCTCTCTACTCTCTCTCTGCTACCCCCTACCCTCTCTCACATTTTCACACTCTCTCTCTTTCTCTCTTACACACGCTTCCATCCCCCCTCTCTCCCTCCCTCTCCCACTCCCTCTCCCATCGCTTACTCTCTCTTCCATCCCCTACTCTCTCTTCCATCCCCTACTCTCTCTCAAGCTACTCTATCTTGCCCCTCTCCCATTCTCTACTCTCTCTCTTTCACACACATGCACTCCCATCCTCCTCTCTCTCGCTCTTCCTCTCCCACTCCATCTCCCACCACCTACTCTCTCTCTCTCTCCCCCATCCCCTACTCTCAATATCTCTCTCCCAACTTGTACTCTCTCTCACACTTCCTCTCTCTCCCATCCCCTACTTTCAATCTCTCTCCCCCATCCTGTACTCTCTCTTTGCCACCTCTACTCTCTCTCTCTCACACTTCCTCTCTCTTGCATCTTGTACTCTCTTTTCTACCCCTACTCTCTCACATTTCCTCTATCTCCCATCCTATACTCTCTCTGCCACCCCTACTCTTTCTCACTTCCTCTCTCCCCTCTCCCATCCCCTACTTTCTCTTTATCTCTCTCAGACACACAAATAGCCATTCCCTCACCCCACCCCCCTAGCTCTCTCTTGGTTTTGGTTTGCAATTTAGGTCTCAATAGTGCATGCGCACTATAGCACATGCGCACTACCTCAAATTCAATAGCATTTTAATAGCGCATGCGCGCTATAGGGTGCACACGCTATTCAAAGCTTTGCATTAAAACCAAGCCTAAGGCTTGGTTTTGACTTGGAGATCCAAACCAAAGGTTTGGAGTTTATAAACAAGTCTGAGATGTGTTTTCCAACAAACATACAAAAAATGATTGCTTTTTCTTGTGTGCTCCCCTTCAAGATTCCTCATGGTTGGGTATCGATAAGATCAGGTTACATAACATTATAGGTCTCTTTGTTAGCTATCTAACCATATAATTTATTTTTAATTTGAACTATTTTAAGTCTTTCATCTATAATTTCTTTTGAATGTATGTTCATTTTTTGTCAAAAACCACCATGTACTAATTGGGCTGTAGATTTTAGCTCATTCATCGAATTTTGTAACAACTTAGTTTTTTAGAAACTAGACTCCATTCTACACACTTTGGAAAAAAGAAGTTTTGATTTTAGATTAGTTTTCAATCATTTCTAGGGGGAGCACACAGATATTTCATTTTTTTGGGATGGGTCTAATTAAAAAATTCATTAAAAAAAAAATACACATTATAAAATTACTAGAAAAATCTAGGATAAACTAGATAGTGTTAGGTAACTTTTGACTAGAGCGATTAAAGAATTTCAAAAAAAAAGTTAAAATTTTAGGGGGGCCACACTTTGTACTATGTTATGTTTTTTTGGAATAAATAGTACCACTTTCTATGGCCCCCTTTTTTGAGGACCTAAAACTAAACCATTTTGAAAAAAAATTAGTAGTTTAGAAACTAAATTCAAAGGACTACGACTTTTGTTTTTGTCATATCTTAAAATTTTGAGCGTAAGTATCTTCAAATTCTTGTTGAAGTCCAAAATTTGCTGATTTCAGGAAAAAGGTGTCCACTTATACCCCCCTTTTGGCACCACAACTTTGTGCACTTACCCATGTACAAAAATGGTCTTTTCTCCTAGTGGGACTGTTGCTAGATATTTTCACTTGGTACTTCGAGTTTTGGAGTATGCTTTCTTGTGATTTATGCTTTCATTGGGATGCTTGTATATCATGTTTAGATGATTTTTCTTAGTGACACATGTCCTTATTTTGATGATTAACATATGATAGATGATGTTATTTATATTTGTAGGATTCTCTTATGCTTTACTTTTAGCATGTTAGATTTCCTTACATGTATGTTGTAGCATGTTTTAGTAGTGATGTCCTTTTATGATAGTATTGATGATCTAGTTGGTAGCTTGGGATGTTATGCACAGGGATGGCTAGGGTCCATGATAGCCTTATGATGCCATTATGGTTGGGAGGAACTGCATTCTTAGTTTGGTTGTTTTACTCATTGCGATGTTATTTTTGTTCATTGCGATATTATTTTTAGTATACTGCAATGTTTCCTTCTATACTTTCCCTGTTCTACTTGTTAAATGGTTATATGTACTTTTCATCTTTTGTGTTTGAGTGTTCATGCCTCAAATTATGGATTTGGTACTACCTAGTGTCGAGGTACTGAACTCAGTGTTAACCCTTTTGTTGTCCTTAAATGTTTTCTTGCTTTTCTTGGGTGACCATGTGTTAGCATGGAGCGACACAATTTTATGTCGCATGCCCATTAGGATTGTGTCATGTGATACTTGAAAGTATTGCACCCCTTAGGAAGAAATGTCATGTGATACTGGAAAGTATTGCACCCTCTTTGGTGAAGTGTCCTATGATACTGGTAAAGAATCACACTCCCTTAAGAGTAGTGTTTCCCTATCCCTAAAAGTGTTTCCTTGATTCTTTAGAAATGTCGCATGATACTAGAAAGTATCACCTAATGCTGATTTAAAATATCAGCTAGTATTTGCAAAAACCTATTTGAGCAGATAGTGGGCACTTTTCAGTAAGACCCAAACTTTTTACGAAGTGTTTAGGGTACCCTCTTAAGTGCTCTTCAATCCTTTAGTGTCACATTTTGGATTCAGTAAGTTTTGATTCAAATTTAGTTTTGCATCTTTAGTTGTTAATCATTTTGGTTAGTAGTGGTGTTTGGAGATCTGTTGGTGTCAAGATTTTTGGATAGTCTTCTGTTGTGATCTTTGTGATTCTTGTATGTTTTTGCCAAGTGCATTCATACTTGTGTTTAAAAAAATACAATATCTTGGCTTATTTATCCTTGTTTTCAGGGATCTCTAGGTGGGGCATTACAAACAAAAACCATTATCATTTTGACTGGGTAGATGGATAGCCAAGTTATAATGGGAATGCTCTTTACATTTACCATGCATAGGGAACGCAAAAAAAAGTTGTTACATGCAATCAAGATTGATTCACTATTAAAGAGTCACTGACTTGTGTTCTTTTTTATGCTAAATTAGATATATCAAAAAGTCAAATGAATTCCACCCTCACCTTCACCACGTGGCCTAATGATAAAAAAACATTTTGCCACCTTGTTTAACCTTCTAAGTTTATGTTGACCATTGACTGATCTCTAGTACAACTTTGCCATCCTTTTTCTTTGAGTTAAGCTTAACTCGCTTACTATTTCCTTCTAACTTTTCAACCTTCCTAGAGTGTGCCACGTGGTGACATTTGATTTTCTTCCCTCTATTCTAGTTTTACCACCTGGGCCCATGAGGACACATGTCAACCTATCATTATGTCACTACGACTAAAGATCTAATAGTTTTTTATAGCGACATAATGAAAACCCTTGATTTGTTTTCAATTTGATGGTGGAGAAAATACAACACCTTATGAACTATGATGGGCCTACTAGGACACATATTGTATCATTGCTATCTCGCTATGTATATTTATTGCATAACTTTTCATAGTGACAAAGTGACAGTCATTGATCTTGGAAGATTAGATGGTCATGAAAAAATACCCTTCTTTCTATGTTTATATTTGTATAGAATAGAAACCTGACAACTAGAGCTCCATTTATGGTAGAAAACCTTCAGTAGCTCCCTGCATGGTTGGTCCCACCACCTCCACATAGAAAACCATCATTACATGACTATAATTATATTTCTTACATCTTTCCATAGTGACAAAATGACAATCATCGATTTACTTTGAGATCAATGGTGGATGAAGGCACATTAAGAGATAGGCCCACCTTTGTAAAGCACAAATAAAACTCAAACAACTGTCACCTTGTTCTAACATATCCGTCAGCCATAAAAATGAAGTGGCCCACTTAGATGCATGGTATATTGTCATTATGTTGCTATTACTAAAGATCTTTCATTTTTCTATAGTGACAAAATGACAGCCATAGGTCTATCTTCAATCTACACATGACTCAAAGAAAAAGGCCCCACTTGGACGTGTATTACATTGTTGTTATGTCACTATGAAAACTCATTGTACAACTTCCCATAATGACAAAGTGACATTCTTTGATATCCTTAAATTAGATGACTAAGAAGATGTGGGTCTGTTGAGGTGTTTATAATGTGAGACAACTTGAAGACTGAGGATATAATGCATATGACCAAAGCTTTAGATATATCCTTTTTTCACACATCCAATTTTTAAATTTTGAAATATCTAACCATTGGACATGACTACCACCCAAAATTTCAAATTTTGGTAGGACGAGCAAAATGGCTAACAATAAATTGGCAACTCAGAAGGAATGCTAGAATGCTAAGCATGGACCAGTGGCCTTATGCATCCATTGGGCTATAAAGTCACAAAAGTAGAGGTCTTGTACATCATGAAACCAACAAGAACTTCATCTATTTTCTCTACAACTGCAAAAATAAAATAAAATTTCTATTTCCCATAGAGAAAAGCATGTGCTTGTGCACTTCTTGGAAAATAGGAAACTATTCTAATATAGAATAAACCCTAACCCTCTCTACAAGTAGGGTTTGAGGTGAATTCCATTGACTGGAATTGGCAGGCTATCACCATTGGGCTTGCATAATTGAAAAGTGTTGGCCTCTTTACAACTGATGATAATATAAGGACCACTCCACATAGCATCAAATTTGGAGTGCTTGCCTAGTTTAGCTTTGTCTACATCCCAGTTGAGAACAAGGTCTAACTCCTTGAAAACCCTAGCTTTAACTTTCTTGTCAAAAATTCTTTTGACTTGTTGTTGATGTGCCTCAATGTTTGCATAGCCTGTTGTCTCCTTTCTTCTAACTCCATCAATTCTACCATCCTGACTATCATGGAATCATCTTCAATTATCTCCAACTAATGAGCTAACTCAAGGGAAACAGGAAGCCTAACCACACTTCCATAGACCAACATGAAAAGTGAATTCCCTATTTCTCTCTTAGGTGTGATTCTGTCAACCCAAAGGGCTATCTTTAGTTTTGAATGCCAACACCTTTTGTTATCCTCAATTGTCCTCTTCATGATTCTAATCAGGTTCTTATTGGAGGACTTAGTCTAGCTATTGCCTTGGGTTAGTAATTTGAGGAGTTGCTCAAATAGATACCATGGTCAACTGCCCAAGAACAAATGTGAGCCCCAACAAAGGGCTTAGCATTGTCTGATATTATTGTCGAAGGAGCACCAAACCCGATAACAATTCTATCAAGGAATTCAATCACTGAAGCCTCTATGACATCCTTCAAGGCTATTTCTTGTATCCACCTTGTAAAAAAATCTATTGCAACCAAGATCCACTTGTGACCCGAGTTGGAAGGTAGATTTATTGTTGACAATTGGCTAATAGAGATATGTAATTGTTGTCATTTATGACAACACATGATGTACATTCTTACAGGAAACCTCAGAAATAAACATACTTAGGTTTTGGTAATTAGAAAATTGTCTAAGTATGGAATTTGGTATACAATAGTGTATTGTTTTGTTTATAACTTGTTTTTGATGTCAGATTATGACTAGTGAAGTTAGATGGAGATAGTGTACATGTTGGTGATGACATGTGTAATCTTAAAAGTTAGTACAAACTATACAGAAAAGAAATATTCATGTTTTAAGAAAAAAAAAATAGAGGAATTGAAGGAAAGGATTATTTTGTTTATAAAATAATTACTTGTCCAATTAGGGCCAACATCCTAGATTTTTACTCTAAGTTGGAAAAATGTATTATGGTCTTAACTGACCTAGTAAAAATTTGTATAAAGGCATGGTATTTATGCAAAGGATATCATGTTGAGAAATTGGATGCGAAGTTTTGTGAAAGCGATATATGAAAATTTTTGTGAAAGCTATTTTGTGACCTGAGATCAAGCTAAAGATTAGAGATCAATAGAGAAAGAAGTTACAATACCTATAATCTAGAAGTTTGATTACTTGTTTGGGTAGTGATCTTTTCTTGTAATTGGAAGTGCATGTTTGGGTAGTGGGCTCATCTTGCATCTACTGTACTACAACTCCTAATAGGGATTCAAAGTATCCCAATAGGGACTCCTTATACTAAATTTTCTCATTGACTCCTAATAGGGTCCATCCTCTAAAAAGGAACTTATATATCAGTATATTATCTAGTGGGTATCATCCCTGCCGGGGTTTTCCCTTGGCCAAGGTTTCCCTAGTTAACAAAATAGTCTATTATGAGTTATCTTTGTGCATGGTTGCTATTACTATTCAACATTAATTTATTACTTTTTTATGCATGATTTAAAGTAAGCAATAATATCTAGTTGGTGACTAAAGTTTGTAGATTACTGATTCATCCCCCCCTCTTACTAATCCCTATTTCTAACAATTGGTATCAAAGAATTTTACTCTAAAGAAGTTTAACAACTTGAGTAAGATCCCTATGGATATGAAATAGTTGATGAAGAACCTTGAAGAGGCTCTTGAACAAATTGATCTCCTTACTAAAGAAAGAGATAAGCTAAAGGACATATATGAAGACTCTAAAGTATACATTGGACAATTGAAAAAGAAGATTGAACATCTCAAATTCAAGCCTGAATCTGCTAAATTTGGAATTAGTGATGATGATTATTCAAAGCTGAAGACATAATACAAGATCTTGAACCATGAATTGAAGATTACAAATCTGAAGTTGACTTTGAAGAATGATCCTAACAAAGTTGAATCTAATTTGAAGACTGAGAATGCAGATCTTAGAGCAAGTGTGGCAAAGAAAACATCTGAATTTGAAACATTGAAAGAAGATCATGAAGAACTTCATAAGTATAAAACTATTGTGAAAGGTGAATTAACTCAGTGCAAGAAAAAACTTGAGAAGCTTTAGTCTACCAAAGAAAAGCTTGATGATTCAATGTCAATACAGAGACCTACTTATGATAAGACTAGCCTTGGTTATCTAATTAACATGTTTGTGAAGAAACTTGAGATAAGATCAAAACCAAAAGAAAAAGATACATATGATGATAAGATTGAATCTTATCAATCTTTTGATAAACATAAAGAAGTTGGACAAGTTGAGGAAGTTGAAATTTTGGATGAACCAAAGAAAGTGGAACCTCCCAAGGAAACCCTAACTTAGCATTATTCATTACTCCAAACAATATTAGTATATTTGGAAGATGTAAGAAGTTATCTTAATAGTAAATCTAAATCTATTGGGAGTGAATGAATGAACAAGGATAAAAATTTAGTTTTCAATCATGACATGACTGTGAAACTTGAATTTGAACATTTGAAGGAGCTAGACCTATTCAAATATCATTTCTACCATGAATCAGACACATATCATATTAAGTAGGATACATGATGGGAAACTATAGATGCAAGATAGTGTAATTGATATTTTTGCTAACCTCATTCATGTGGTAACTGGTTCTAGTAAACAAGGCAATGTACCTATAGGTGTGAAAATGGTCAAAAAGAAATTTGAGTTATACCAAAGCATTGTATAATGGAAAGGCTATGGTGATCAACACCATTAAAAAAGATGATGTAAGATTCCTAAGTAGAATCATTGCTTAATTTGTATGTCCAAGCTCAAAGATTGATGAATTATTAGCCAGAGTCATCTATGTAGCATATAAGATATTGTTAGAAATAGGGATTACTAAGAGGATAGGGGGGGAGGGAATCAATAATCTACAAACTTTAGTCACCATCTGGATATTATTTCTTTTTTTAAACCATACATAACAAAGTAATAAATTAATGCTAAATAATAATAGTAACAATGCACAAAGATAACTCATAACACCATATTTTGTTAACTAGGGAAATCCTGGCCAAGGGAAAACCCCTGTGGGGATGATACCCACTAGATAATATACTGATATATACATTCCTTGTTAGAGGATGGACCCTGTTAGGAGTCAATAAGAAAATTTAGTATAAGGAGTCCTTGTTAGGAGACTTTGAATCCTTGTTAGGGGATTCCAACCCTGTTAGGAGTTGTGGTATAGTAAATGCAAGATGAGCCCACTACCCAAACATGCACTTCCAATTACAAGAAGAGATCATTGCCCAAACAAGTAATCAAACTTTTGGAATATAATCATTGTATCTTCTTACTTGACTAATATTTTATCTTTAGATCAATCTTAGATCATAAAACATCTCATATAAAACTTTGCATATATCACTTTCACAAAAGTTCACATACAATCACAATTACAATATCGCACTTGTAATCACAATCACAATTTTCATCGCAAGATGTCCTTTACATAAATACCATGCCTTTAAACAAATTTTTTTTGGGTCAGCTAAGACCACAATTTACTTTTCCAACTTAAAGTAAACATCTAGGATGTTCGCCCTAATTAGACAAGTAATTTTCTTGTGAACAAAACAATTCTTTCCTTCAATTTTGCTGTCCTATTTCACTTTAAACATGATTATCTCTATTCCATATAGTCTGTATAGACTTTCAAGGTTATACACATCATCACCAACATGTATACTATCTCTATCTAACTTCACTAGTCATAATATGATGTCAACAAAAAGTTATAAATAAAACAATACACTACTGCAAACCAAATTCTATACTTAGACAATTTTCTAATTACCAAACACTAAGTATCTTTATTTTTGAGGTTTCCTGTGAGCATGTACATCATGTGTTACCATAAATGATAACAATTACATATCTCTATTAGCCATTTGTCAACAATCTCCCCCCTTTGCCATTAATGACAACAAAATAGGGAAAATTGGCTAAGTGACAAAAACTTAACACAACAAAAATAAATAACACCTTACATTACAACTATTACAATTTGTCCAACATTACATAAGGTCCCCCTTACAATATACTTTATAGTTTTTTGCAACTATTACCCCTTTGACATCAATGACAGAGGTCAAAATGTCAAGAATTTGTCCAAAAAGTTGTCCAAAAATGTTGTCCTTCCTTATGATGATATGATCTTCATACAATCATCAAAGTTAGCTTTTAGACTATCCATACCCTTAGTCCATGTTTCCTTGATGGATTCAGTTGAGGTGAGAATTGCACGTAGAGCATATGATGCAATCTCAACTACATCAAGATCTGAATACAAAAAGTTAGAATGTGTCCTTGGCCTTGACACATTCCTCCAACTATTTCTCAAGAAAATATATTTTCAGAGCAATAGATTCTCTAAAATCTGATATCCTCTTCAAAATTTGTTCCCTTTGAAGTTCTAGTTTCCTAATATCACTATGGATATTGGCCACTTGTCCTTCAAATCATCAACTTTACAAGATGGATGTTGGATCTGGCTAGATAAGACCTCTAGCTCACTCATCTTTCCTTCTATCTAATTATTGATTTCCTTGGGCAACTTGTGTGATAAAGTAAACTTGATATACAAAGTTTTCCCATCCTATTGGCATTTTATAAGTTCCTTGATACAAGTATCAAGATTGACCAATTCATTTTTAATGTTTTGATAGATGTTGGGAAATTTGTGCCTTTGCTTCTACAACATTCAACAAGTTAGTAAACTCTTCATCAAATAATCTTAGCATTGCTTGTGCCCTCTATTCAAGATCTAATTTAGTGTGTTGCACTACCAAAGTACTATGTAGTTAGTCAGTAACTTCCATTAAGGTTTTCTATAAGCTCTTCACTATTCTATTCTTTTGTATAAGCTTGGATATGGATGAGATCAAATCTGTTTGATCATCATCATCAATAACTAAATTGGCAAGAGAGAGTGGAGAGGATGAACTGGATGGTTTAGTATCATCCTCTCTTTAATTTCATAGCTGTTTCTTTCACTCTTCTCTCTTCCTACTCTTTCTTTTCTCTTTCCTCTCTTTCCTTTTCTCTCTTCTCTTCCAATGTCTTCTTCTCATCTTCCTCTATTTTCTTTGTCATTTATTCTTCTGCTATTCTCCTCTTTTCCTCCTCTTGCTTTCTTTTCTTTTTCTTTCTCAAGCAATTTCTTCTTGTCTTCTTCTATTTTTCTTTTCTCTTCTTTAAGTAACCTCTTCTCCTCTTTAATCTATCTTAGTTTATCCTCAATATCCTCTGTGTTGGGTTCATTAGGTTTGGAATCTCCAAATGGATTGGTATCATCAATGTTAATGGTAACATTGGTTTGATCAATTTGCATAGTGTCATTGCTCATTGACACTTCCAATTTTTTTGGTGCTGGAGGAGATGCTGCCTTTGACTCTATCAACATTTGACTGATTGTTGCCCCAGTCTCACTTCTTAGTTTATCTTTTTCACCAACCATAAATAGAAATGGTCTCACTTTATTTCTTAAATATGGTGCGAGGTTATTCAACAATATTTTAATCTCTTCTTTGTCACGACTCTTGCAAATAGTTCTAAGCATAGACTTCCAAAGTTCTAGATCTTCTTCCCTTGCATGAGCCTTCTTCTGAATGAGTCTTTCATAAACTTTTTGGTTAATTAAGTTCTCGAGATCCTTCAATTTTAGATTATTTTCTATGATATATCTCATAGTAGAGATATCAATCTAATCCTTCTCAAAATTGTTATACAAATCATAAAATTTGTTCATTTGAACAAAAATACCTTCATTAGAAATAGCTGTGTTGATCTTCTCTATCTTTGGCTTCCAAGGTTTTCGAACTTTGCCTAATAATTGCTTTGGCAGAGTCACTTTTTCTGCTTGCTTGATCTCTTGTTCTTCTTCCTCTTTATCACTAGACTTAACAATGTTTTCTATCTTTTTCCTAGTCTGGTGGCTTGTTCTTTTACCCTCTTTTTCTTAGTAGTCATTGCTTCCACCAATCTCTCAGATTTTCTTTTAGGCTCACTAGGCTACACATCTGACATTTTTGCATACAAAATGCTCTAATATGAAGATGTCTTTACAATAGATACTAACAAAGATTGAATATTGAATATTCCTTGCTTCATCATTTTCCTTATAGCCTTAGACTCACTCTCTATCATACCAACCTCTAGTAGTGCTTTCTTCATAATAGATTCTATCTTTTCGTGTGATGCCTTCTCCATAGATGCCTGATGTGCTGATTGGGTAATCTCATCATATGTGCCAAATTTGTATTTTGCTTTGTCCTTCTCTGATTTCAATAATAAATCAATATATGCAACTACTATATCATCATTTAATTCATAACCCAAGGGATCAAGAAATGTTTCTTAAGGTTCCACTACTCAAATATAGGTGAAATCTGTATCAACCATAATACAAATGTCTTCCTTAAATCCGTCAATAATTGGAGGTGCAATTCTAAATCTCTATTTCATTTGATTATGAAATATTCTCATTATCAGGTTGCCACTATCCAATATCTTATCTACAAGATGCCTTCTGAATACTTCTATAATCTTTTTCATTGGACATCTGTCACTGCTCATTATGTCTATGACTGATAAATAAGGAAATCTTTAAAGTACATGAAAAAATATGTGATTGATCAATGACTGGAATCTAAACACAACATTCTTCATCCTCTTGATCTTTTCTAGGTTTTCTAAGAGTTGCATTCTCAAAATTTCACTAAGATTCACTTGTTCCTACTCTTTACATATATTATAGGCTACATAGATGAATTTGACTGATAGTACATCAATCTTTGAGCTTGCACATACATAATAGGCAATGATTCTACTCAAAAATTTTACATCATCTTGCTTGATGATTCTGATCACCATAGCCTTTCCATTATACACTACTTTAGTATAATTCTCAACTTTATTCTTGACCATTTTCTCACCTATAGGTACACTACCTTGTTTACTAAGACCAGTTACCTCATGAATAAGGTTGGTAGAAATGTCAATTAAATTATATTACATCTATAATTTTCCATCATGTATAGTACTTAATATGATCTGTGTCCACTCATCTGTGTCTAACTCATAGTAGAAGTGATATTTGAACAAGTCTAATTCCCTTAAATGTTCAAAGTTGAGCTTCATAGTCATGTCATGATTGAAAAATAATTCCATATCTTTGTTTATGAATTCACTACCAATCGACTCAAACTTACTATTCAGATAACTTCTTACATCTTTAAGATATACTACATTGTTTGAAGTGATAGACAACACTGATTTAGGGATTCCTTCAATAGGTTTTACAAAAAAAACCTTCATCTTAGGTCTATCCTCATTGTAAACATTGTGCACTATTGACATATCCATGATACTATCAATTATGAACTTTTACTAAACAAATTTGCAGAAAAATGATAAAATACCTCTTTTCGAAAATAGGGTTTGCTTAAAAATCACTTTGACAAGTCACTTCTAAGTGCTCTTCACTTTTGATGTATTCACAATGAAGTGAAAATCAATTCTATACTCCATTTATTCCATCAACTTGAACTTGCATTAATTATGTACTTTGCAAACACAAAAAAGTTGTCAATTATGTTCTGTAATCAAATAACTACTCAAGATCATCTATCCGATCTTCAAATGCCACCCGAGGTTTTCCATAGCTATTTTCCATCATGAAAAAACTCTACTGAACTTTGCATCACAAAATTCTTTGTAAAAACATACTTTTCATCTTCTGCTATGAATTAACCTTTTTTGTAATACTAGTAACTTTGAATTTCTTCATAACTTTCTTAGATTAACTCCAAATTACAAGTGACCTTAGGTACCATCTAAATTTATCTTGAAACACCTTTTCCCAACTTTGCTACCTTAATTTGACTTCTAGATGAAGTTCTCAAATTTTGATGCCATGAACAAAACTCAACAATTGACTTTGATCTTCCTGTCTCATCATCATCTAGCTTTTCGTTTGAGTTATCTACTCCTTTTACAAACACCTCATTAAGTTCTTCTCAAAGTTCACTAACAATTTTTCTTTGTTCCTCATTGTCTCTATTGGTTCTAGAATTCCTTTCATGGTTCCTTCTATCATTTCCAATTTTCTTTCCATCATTCCTTTTGTTCCCAAAGTTTCTTCCATTGTTCCTTCTAATTCCAAAGTTTTTATTCATTCTGTAGTACTTTACTATGTGCCTAAAGTTGTTGTGTAACTAACATATTGGTGCTCTGCTTCTAAGATTCTATTGATTATTAGGTGCATGGCAATTCCAAGCAATGTGTCCTAAGTTGTTACACTTATAACACACAATTTTTCTTCTATCTTCATAAGATCTTCCTTTTCTTGATGTCCTTTCATTAGATCTTCTTCTATCTATAGGGTTAGTAATTCTAGACATTCTACTATTCCTTCTATCATTATCATACTTAGGCTTCCTATAATCAATTGCACTATGACCCATACCATGACAATTATGATAATAAAAGTCCTTCACATAATTAACTGACTTATTTGTACAATCTCTTTTCATATGATCTATTTCATTACATAAAAAGAACTTACTTCTAAATTCATACCTAGTTTCCTTAAGAGATTTCACTTGCTTTGGTTCATCCAAGATTTCAACTTCCTTGTTTTTCTCAATTTCTTTAGATTTATCAGAAGATTAATTGGATTCAATCTTATCATTAGATTTTATCTTTATCTTTTGGATATGTTCTAATCCAAGGTTTCTTCTATTGATCTCAGATTGGTTTTGGCAATTAAGTGTCAACACACTTAAGATATTTACTAAGTTCATGCCAAGCTAGTAATACATGTCGAGTATAATATGTATAGATGTCAAGTTGAAATGAGTGCTGAGTCACTCAAGTACTAAGTAGGTAGACCATGCTGAGTGATTCAGGTGCTAAGTAAGTAGTTGTTGTCGAGAAATTTAGGTACTGAGCCAGAAATAGAACTACAATATGTGTCGAGCATTAGTATTATTAAGTGATGAGCAACACAGATTAGATCTAGTCATTTGTGATGGAAAAAACAACTATGTAAACCATTTTCATGCTAACTTATGGATAAATCTTGAAGCTCTGAAGATAAAGATGAATCTATTTGGATTCCCTATGCAATCAACATGTAGCCAATCAAAAAATTGGAAGGAATTAAATAGGAAAATGAATGAATCTCAGTTGTAGATTCATATCTAACCCTAAGCCACCAAAAGGTCTTTATAAGGAAGACAAAGCCCCATAATTTAGTGAGTATGAATGTATGAAGGTATGCACATGAGTAAAGAGTAGAAGAAAGAGAAGGGGTGAATTGATTAGAAAGCATTCAAGGTGACTTAGTAGAGTGAAAGAATTGTAGAATAAATTTATAGAATAGAGGATCATAGACACAACATTGCCTAATCAGATCAGAAAGGATTAAGATGGACATAATGGTAATCTAAAACTAGCAAGTTAAAGTTGTAAGTCATCAGATTAAACATTCTACTGTTACTTTCTAACAACTATATCAACAAAGTGAAATCCTTTGGATTAAGGTTGCCTTAATAGTCATTGTAAAATCCTTTAACAGGGTGACATTCCAAATGAATGTTCTAAAGTCCTTTAACTAGGCACACTTCTAACAGGGTGTTAAGATCCTTTAATAGGGTGAGATTTAATATTCTCTTGTAAGCCTTTAACAAGGCAAGCCTTTCATAGGGTAGATAATGTTTATGGTCAACTTATTGTAACATTAATAGGTGACACTTTATTGCTACAGTAGTGAAGAATTGTGGGTGTCATCCCCACCCCAGTTTTACCTTCTCATTTGGAGGGTTTCTGGGTAATCATATTAGCTATCAAATGTGTGTATGCCTATATGTTTTGATGAATTTTTTTTACATTTCATTTCAGTTTATTACATGCATCTAATGAATGGTAAAAAGGGTTTTAAGTGTTAAAGTTTGAAGTTCTAATTCACCCACGCCCCCCCCCCCCTTAGAAGTACATGTTTCCCATTTGTAATTCCAATAATTGGTATCAGAGTTGAGTTTTCAGGAGGAGAAGCTTTACAGCTTGGAGAAAAGATCTTAAAATGAAACTCTACAAGTTGGGAAAGACTATTGAAAACTAGGAGATTGAGATACATCTCATACTACATCAACTGAATAAAGCTAGAGATGCTTTGAAGAGTTCCTTGAAGAGAAGGAAAGAGATTGTTATAGAAGAAAATGACACACAATACAAAGAGATTGACACCAAAAAGTTATTTGTAGATGGTAACTCTAGTGAATTAAATATAGAAATTGTAGATCTAATGTAAAAGAACAAAGCACAAGCTGAAGAGATCAAAAATCTCAAAGTTAAACAAGAATCACTAGCTGTATTGTTGTGTGAGGTGACTAAATAAAAGAAGAAAGCTATAGAAGAGAAGGCCATGATTGAAGAAGACAAATAATTTTGGCAAACAGATTGGAGGAAAGTCAGTAGAGCTATCCAAGATCTCAAACATGTAATTGGACACCTTAAGCCAAATGATGAATGGTCATCATGAGTTGAATGTCAAGGACATTGAAATTACCACACTAAAGTTGTAGAATGAACAACTATAGAATGAACTGAAAAGAGAAAAGAATTTGCTGAAAGTTTCAACAAGTAAAATGAAGCCATCGAGTACTTTGAGAAACTACTAAAATCCCCTAGATCTAGTAGAGATACATCAAGATTGGGCTACATAAGCACTGAAGAAGGAGAATCATCCAAAGCTATTGAGGAAAGGAACAATAAAGGAAAGAACTCTAAACCTTCTTGTCATCATTATGTTAAGAAAGGACCTACAACTAATGTTTGTAGGAGTAAGAATGCAAGTTAGAATGCTAAGTCAAAGAACATGACTCATTGTCACAAGTGCAAAAAATAAGGTCATCAGGCACATGAATGCAAAACTAGAACCATGAATGCACTTGAAAATTAAGCTACTACAATTGTCAGAAGTATGGACACAGAGCCTTTGAGTGCAAATCCAAGTCCACATGGTCATCAAGCAAGCCAACAAAGCTAAGAAGCTATGAAAACTCCTACAACTGAGATTACAATACAATATATAGCTATCATTATTGTTAGGAATATAGGCATGTCCTTGAGAATTGCATTAGAACACACTTCAGTAGTAACTACTAGAGATGGTTGCATCAAACCACATGTTTTCATTGTCACAAAAATGGTCACATTATCAAGCCTATCTAACTAAGTCTAAGGCACCAAGTTCTAAATTTGGCAAAGGTAAAGGCAAGTCATATGTTGAGCACATTAGGAATGAGATAAACAAGACATGGAAGAAGAAAGATGCTAGAAGTACATCAAATGGAGAAGGGATCACTTTACCCAATGGGTCAAGTGGTCACACTTCATTAAAATAAGCAAAAGGAGGTATGTTGGACTGATATTAAAAATGTTTTATCATACATTAGTTCCAAGAAATATTAGTACTAAAAAGGATACATCAACATGAATAAAGATGCAAGATAATGAGGAAAGTCCAAGGTCAAATCTTCAAGTTCTCACATTTTTTCCAAGTATGAAAGGTCCACTTCAGATGCCAAGTAAATAATAGTGTATGTCATGTTGACAATTAAAGTTAGTTGGAGTTGAGTCAGCAGTAGCTGCCGAGTAGAGCTAAAATCAACAGATGCTGAGAGAAATAGAAATCACATTGAAGCTGAGTTTTACAGCTGTACACAACTAAGTATTAATTATAGAGTTTTGAAGGATATATGGTTGATTTTTACCCATTTTTTGTCATTAAAAACTCAAGAAAGAGTGAGTAGAGCAAAGAACAAACTAGTTTTAAGTATTTGCATGGATCATAGCAAAGATCAAGCACTAGTTCATTGATTTTAAAAGGCATTCTTCATCTAATAAGCTACATAGTTTTATACTTGTTAAACCCTAGTTTTATGGTATGGCATCTCGTTCAAAAAATATGAAGAAGAAAGAGGCGTTTGATGTTCAATTAGTCAGCAATGAGGTTAAACAACCCAATTTTAAGGCTATACCAGAAGTTGCCTATAAATATGACCCAGATAGAGTGTTATCCATGATCCTGCCTAAGGTTATAATGGCTCAAGATGTAAGAAAGTGCTATAATGGCAAAGTGGGAGCCACTGGAGACATGGAAATAAGACAGGTATATGAAAAACTATGTGAAAATGGAGTCTTGGAGGAGGAATTCAACATCATAGAGAGAAAGGGTCTAACCCATGTCCTAGATTTTCCAACAATTTTAAAAATAGAGTGGATTAAAATAGTGTTGAGCATAATACATGATGGATTTCTATGATTAGAGGGTGGGCCCATCAAAATTTCAAAGAGAATTTTCCATAGGGTTACTAGATATCCAACCCTAGATCAACCCAAGACATTAAGAAGTGACTCCAAAGAGGCAATAGAGAAAAACACAAATGCTAAATGGAACAAATGTGGAATGACCATTAACATTGTTACAAATCCACTTCTTGATTTTTCAATAAGGGTCATATCACACAAATTCTATCAATCAAATAGGTTAAACAGTGTGCCTTGCATAGTAGTGGATGTTGGATATAAGTTTGTGAAGAAGGATCATACTTATGATCTTGTAGAACTTCAACTTCAATAGATAAATGAGAATCTTGGAGCTATTAGAATGTCAAAGTGCTCAATGCAAGTTTGGATCAATACTTGTATGTATGTTTTTCTATGTACAAAATGAGTTTCCATCCTAGCAAAATAGGATGGAAGACAAATAGGTTAGTTGTTGTTCAAATTAATGAATATATTGAACAGATGGAAGGCAATTTTGAGTCAATTATGACGAGCTATTTTGAAGATTTTAAGAAATCTATGAAGTAGAGGTTAAGGATTCCTATTTCCCTAGTTGGGAAATACTACAATGACATTTGTTTTCTTGTTGATATTGATTACACTTAATCCAAGCTGTAGTACCTAGGGTTAGATGGCTAAGGCCCCTAGGCTATGAAATAAATGTTGACAAAGCCTCAGTTGCCATCACTGCACTCCTTGTTGAAGAAATTGACAAAAGTGCTAAAATATTTGGCAATTATGATGTTGTGAAGACAAAGGTTGAGATGGAATTGAAACCAACCTCTACTTTGAAAAAGAAGGAAAAAATGGTAAAGAAATTGGATTCCAAGTTTGGAGAAGATGCTGGTGATGATGAAGAAGATGAAGAGAAAGAAGAGGTTCAAGGTCAAGAACCTTTAGATTTAACCCAAGGCATGGGTGAAGACCAAGAAGAAGGTGTAGAGGAAGAAGAAGTCATGGAAGCACCAGTAAAGCTAGAATCTAAAAAGAGAAAGGCTACAGGTTGCCTAAAGAAAAGAAGGCTACCAAGCCAAGCACAAAAAAGCCTACTACTCCAAAAATAAGGGCTAGCACAAGGGCCACTACTCAAAAGGCCGAAGAACATGCAAAGGAGAAAACAAAAGAAAGTGAACAGAAGGGCCCAGTGTAGAAGAAACAAAGGAGAAAGTATGTTGCATAGCTTGAAATAGATGATAAAAAGACAAAGTCAAAAGATACAAGTCAATTTAGGGTGGTAAGTCATGCACCTAAATTTGATCTTGAAAATATTTGTAATAATATTAAAGATGATTCAAATATGATAGGATTAAAGAACATTGATTTTGGAAAACTTGCTAGAGAAGAGGAAAACAAGGTAGAAGAGTTAGTGTATGCCATGATGTCTAAGTTCAAGAATACTCCACTTGAATTAGACAACACAATGCCCAAGGAGCTATACACCCTTGTAGAAAATAATTGGCATTATTTCTTAAACCTTAAAAAGAAAATAAGGGAATCAACCCCAACGCAAGTGATGCCTGAACTAATAAAGGGGAAAATTATCAAGGCAAATAAGAAGTATTGTAGCATATTTGCACCTAAATACAAGGCACTCAACATACTTCAAAACAACATTGAAGATGTTGTAAAGAAATCCAATCAAATTTGGAAATTGATATATGGGTTAATAACTATCAAAGTAGGACAAGAGGATCCCTTTGAGGGAATAAATGATGGAAAAGGAGAGGTAGAAAAGGAAGAGGAGCCAACAAAGAAAAAGAAGATACCAATGTGGAGGAGACAAAAAAGAAGAAAGATGAAATGGCCATAGCTGAAAAGAAGCAAGAAGAATAGAGTGTGGAAGACAGAAAAATTCCAACCATAAGCCCTCCACATGATACAAACACACCTACAGAAACCATAACAGTAAAGGATGTTTCTAATAATTCACCTCAGAACATCAACCTATTAATTGCAGAGGATCTGAAGAAAATCCTTGACCAATCCACACTACAAGCCAGGTTGTGTGAGAATCTTGTATTGGTTAGTGTTGAAGAGCTTCAGAAAGTAGTAGCTGATATAACAAGGGACAAGGTGAATACACACGAACCATCTTCTGCCATCCCTTTAACTACTAGTGCTCAACATCTAGTGCAAACATCAGATGATACATCTGCAAGGGTTGACACTACTAAAAAAGTTGACATGGTTGAACGAAAAACTTAGATTGCTCAAGAAGAGAAGGCTCCAGAAGCACAAAAAAGATAGATAGAGGTATCTGTACCTAAAACACAAACACAAGGAGCAGGCCAAATATTAATGATTGATCAAGGTAGAATTGAAGAAGAGGACATACCAAAGGAGAAGGAGCAAGAAGCCATGCAAACATTGGTAAATTTACCAACATCTGGCACTCCAAAAAATGTCCTTTAGAGACCAAGCACTAATGCAATATCACTGTAGATATCAGCATTAGGATCCAGCTCATCCAAGGTAGCCAAGGTATTTTACTATGGAGATGCAATTTTAGATGAAGAAACAATTATACCAAAATATGACTATGCAACCATGACACTAGAAAAAATAGTAATAATGCAAGAAGCCTTAGAAAAGAAGAAGCAATAAGAGATACTCAGAAAGGAGTACAAAAAAGGGAAAGCATTACAAGATATTAAAGACATCTTTTTAGATGCTTTTAGCTTGCAAACACCTGATGAATCTAAGACAATATTAGAATAATTATCAAAAAATATGGAATAGGTGAATAATGAAGACCAGGAAGCCAATGTCAAATTAATGGAATGGTCTGAAAGGAAATTCCAAGGGAAAGTCAATGAGAAAATATCAAGTGATGTAGCACTTTCACAAGTTAAATTGGCCTCAAAAATTGAGGAAGTGAAGAGGTACCTGAGAACATATTCTCATTGTACAAAAAATTATGTGATAACAATCTTCACATAGGAAATAGGCCATAAAATTTTGATTCTAGAGAACAATTTGAAGCTATTAAGTATGCAATTATCTCAGAATCCAACTCAAAGTGAGAAGCATTTCCATTCATTGCTTCAAATACAAAGTCAACTAGCTATGTTAATAGCAAAAGAGGCTAATATAAGAGCCAAGTTGACTAACATTCAAGCCTCCCTTACCCCTCACATGGAGATACTCCACAAAGAACTAGGCTATGCTAAGACCTCGATGAAGAAAGATTCAAATCTTTCAACATTAGATGGACTAGTTCACCTTGTAGCAGAGATAGCCATTCAAATAAAATCATTAGATGTTGCATTAGACAATTGGGATGCTGCTCTAAAGATGACAATGGAAGTATAGAAGAACTTTTGGACAAATACACCATTAGTGTATAGACCCTTTGACATAAGTGTCAAAAAGGGGGAGAAAAAGAGAAAGTGAGAGATACATATGTAGTGGGGAGATAACCCAAAGGGGGAGAGCATAGAACGAAAGGGGGAGCAAACAACAAAAGAGCAGAAATAGAGTTTATATTAGATAAAGAGTATCAATCAGTATTTTTGAAGCTAGAGAGTATCAAAAAAAGACAAATCTATGGAGAACAAATTTTGGATACAAAATAGGCACATTAACTTAGGGGGAGTTACAAAATTTTGAGGTATATAAGTCTATTACAAAATTTTGAATTTTTTTGAAGTTTTGTGTATATGCCAAGCTGTGAATGTATTATACTCGAGAAGATTATATCTGTTATATATAGTTAAGTGTTTGTGACACTCATGTCAAAGGGGGAGATTGTTGATCTCATATTGGTTTTGACAATTGAGTGTCAACACACTTAAGATATTTACTAAGTTCATGCCTAACTAGTAATACATGCTGAGTATAATATGTATAGATGCTAAGTTGAAATGAATGCCAAGTCACTTATGCGTCGAGTCACTCATGTGCTAAGTCACTCAAGTGCTAAGTAGATAGACCATACTGAGTGATTTGAGTGTTGAGTAAGTAGTTGATGCTAAGCAATTTAGGTGCCAAGCTAGAAATAGAAGTACAATATGTGCCGAGTTTTATTATTATCAAGTGCTGAGTAACACAGATTAGATCTAGTTGTTTGTGATGGCACAAACAACTATGCAAACCATTTTTATATCAACTTATGGATAAATCTTGAAACTTTGAAGATGAGGAAAAATATATTTGGATTCCCTATGCAATCAACATGCAACCAATCAGGAATTTGGAAGGGGTTAAGTAGGAAAATGAATGAATTTCAAATATAGATTCATACCTAACCCTAAGCCACCAAAAGGTCTTTATAAGGAAGATGAAGCCCCATAATTTAGTGAGTATGAATGTATGAAGGTATGCACATGAGTGAAGAGTAGAAGGAAGAGAAGGGGTGAATTGATCAAGAAGCAGTCAAGATGACTTAGTAGAGTGAAAGAATTGTAGAATTAGTTTATAGAATAGAGGATTGTAGATAGAGCATTGGCAAATTAGATCAGAAAATATTAAGATGGATAGAGTGGTGATATGAAACCAACAAGTTAAAGTTGTAAGTCATTAGATTAAACATTCTACTATTACTTTCTAACAACTATATTAGTAGAGTGAAATCATTTGGATTGAGGTTGACTTAACAGTCTTTGTAAAATCCTTTAATAGGGTGACATTCCAAGTGAATGTTCTAAAGTCCTTTAACCAGACACACTTCTAATAGAGTGTTAAAATCCTTTAACAGGGTGAGATTTAGTAGTCTCTTGTAAACCTTTAATAGGGTAGGCCTTTCATAGGGCAGATCATGTTTATGGTCAACTTATTGTAACCTTAACAGGTGACACTTTATTGCTACAATAGTGAAGAATTGTGGGTGTCATCCCCACCCCAATTTTACCTTCTCATTTGGAGTGTTTCTGGGTAATCATATAAGGTGTCAAGTGTCTATATTCTTATATGTTTTGATGCATCTGCTTTACATTTCATTTCAGTTTATTACATGCATCTAATGAATGGTAAAAAGGGTTTTAAGTGTTGAAGTTTGAACTTTTGATTCACCCCCCTGTTAGAAGTATATGTTTCCCATTTGTAATTCGATCATCTTTTTAGACATGTTAATTAAATAAACAAGACCAACCTTATCATAAGTAGGTCTCTGTATTGAAATTGAATCATCAAGCTTTTCTTTGCTAGAATAAAGCTTTTCAAGTTATTGCTTGCACTGAGTTAATTCACCTTTCACAATAGTATTGTACTTATGAAGTTCTTCATGATCTTCTTTCAATGTTTCAAACTTCAATGTTTCATTTGCTAGATTTTCTCTCAGATCTGCATTTTTAGTCTTCAAATTAGATTCAACTTTGCTAGGATCATTCCTCAAAGTCAACTTTAGATTTGTGATCTTTAATTCATGCTTCAAGATCTTGTACTCTATCTTCAACTTTGAATAATCATCATCACTAGTTCCAAATTTAGTAGATTTGAGCTTGGATTTGAGATGTTTAATCTTTTCTTTCAATTGACTGATGTATACTTTGGAGTCTTCATATCTATCCTTCATCTTATCTCTTTCTTTAGTAAGGAGATCAATTTGTTCAAGAGATTCTTCAAGGTTCTTAATCAACTTCTCCATATCCATAGGGATCTTACTTAAGCTATTAAGCCTCTTCAAAGTAACTATACTCCCATACCAATTGTTAGAAATAGGGATTACTGAGAGAGTGGGGGGGGGGGGGGGGGGGGAGTGACTCAATAATCTACAAACTTTAGTTGCCAACTGGATATTATTTCTTACTTTAAACCATACATAACAAAGCAATAAAGTAATTCTAAATAGTAATAGTAACAATGCACAAAGATAACTCATAACATCATATTTTGTTAACTAGGTAAACCTTGGCCAAGGGAAAACCCCAGTGGGGATGATACCCACTAGATAATATATTGATATATAAGTTCCTTGTTAGAGGGTGGACCCTTTTAGGAGTCAATGAGAAAATTTAATATAAGAAGTCTCTATTAGGAGACTTTGATTCCCTGTGAGGAGATTCCAACCCTATTAGGAGTTGTGGTACAGTAAATGCAAGATGAGCCCACTACCTAAACTTGCACTTCCAATTACAAGAAGAGATCACTTCCCAAACAAGTAATCAGACTTCTAGAATATAAATACTATATCTTCTTCCTTGACTAATCTCTAATCTTCAGCTTAATCTTGAATCACAAAATAGCTCATATAAAGCTTTACATATATCAATTTCATAAAAGTTTACATACAATCACAATTATGATATAACAATTGCAATCACAATCATAATTCTCATCGCAAGATGTCCTTTGCATAAATACCATGCCTTTACACAAATTGCTACTAGGTCAGCTAAGACCATAGTTTACTTCTTGATCTGGAGGATATTTTCTTTGAATTTTGAAGTATCTCCAAAACTCCAATAAAGGAGTCCGTATGCTCAAGATATGGCCAATGAAAGGTTGGTCAAACCTTGGTCAAAGGTTGTCAAAAAGGAAAAAAAATTGAACTCTCCAAAATTGGTCAAAGTTGGCACCAAAATAAAGGTCTTGTTGAGAGCTTTCCAAAAATGTTCATTTCATCAAAAACGAAGCTCGTACATGAAAGATATGCTCAGTGAAAGTTTAGTTGACCAAAATGCCCTAGTTGACCATATGATGATGTCAACATGATGACATGGTAAAGATATGTAAACTAGCCAATTAGTGATTGACACATGGCACTATAGGAGGCAAAAATATTGGGTGCCATGTGTATAGCAAGAAGCCCATGTGGCACCTTGGAGTTATGTGGCATGTTTGAGGTGGTAATCCATTTGACATCTAGGTGGCAAAATACATTCGGCATCTATGCGACAGAATATTGTTGCAATGATCTGGCGTGGCACATCCACATTAGCTAGTGGTAGGATTGATCCCAACGGGGGTCGAACCCCCAACCACCGGGGGCCTAAAAGGGTCAGTGGCCATTAGTCCATTAATCATTCTTATTAACTAAGTGTGGCATATCCTATTTAAGGATTACCGGCTGCTAGGTTCAGTTAAAAGACAAGTGGCTGGCTTTGAACCCATAATCGATGAGAACCTTAAAATGGTAACACATTGTTATGCCAATTATGTGGTTTGAAATATATGAAGTGTATGTTTAGTTTATGTTTTAACCGTATGCTGAGCCCTATTTAAAATGGGCTATTTATTTTCTTTTCGCAACTTTTGACCCCCAAAATTCATGTAATGCCAAGATTGTAAATTGGAAAAGGGGGCTAATTACGAAATGTAGTTAGTTTATGGCCTATTATTGAATTAATTGGTTTTAGGTCAATTTGGGAAAATTTTATGTATAAAAAGAGGAGGGGTAGGTCATTTTCAAAATAGAGAACATAAGAGATTCAGGTGATCCAGTTGATGGAGCTAAGGCAATTGATGTAAAATTGATAGGGGAATTGATGTGAGCATTATCCTGATGGAATATTGAGGATTTTTGTGCAATTAAATCCTTGAGTAGAGAGAAAATCTGAAGGACGTGTTTTTAGTCCTAAACAATAGAGCAGTGTGATGCTATTGTTCTACAAGGGGTTGAATTTCTAATACATTGTACTTGATTTAGAGTTAATTAGATTGGTCCACCAGTTGGAGCTGGACTCAGAGACGTAGTCCTGATAGGGTGAACTCCAAAATCAAATCGTGTTGTGTCTCTTTTCTCATCTCTCTTTCTATCAGTTGTTATGTGATGTTCTTTTAGTGCATTTTCAGTTATGTTAATTTTCTTTAGTTAAAGCTTTATTTAATTACACATAAATTGGTTTAAATTCCTCTATATTAGTTTGTTAATCTTCTTCTCTGTAATTTCAATGGTTTACAAAACATAGCCACACATTTACTTCCTAGATCGAGAAATTAAATCTGACTGTTAGGATTAAGTCATAATCTTATAAGTCTTAAATCAGATCACTTTTCCTTCTTAGAGTAAAAATATATGATGTCAGCCCTAATTGGACAAGTAATTATCTTTTAAACAAAACAATTCTTTCCTTCAATTCTGCTATTTTGTTTTATTTCAAACATGATTATCTCTATTCTATATAGTGTGTAGTAACTTTTGAAGTTATACAGACCACCATCAACATGTATACTATCTCCATCTAACTTTTCTAGTCATACTATGATGTCAACAACTAGTTATAAACAAATTAATACACTGCTGTAAACCAAATTCTATACTTAGACAATTTTCTAATTACCAAACACTAAGTATCTTTATTTCTAAGGTTTTCTGTGAGCATGTAGATGATGTGTTTCCATAAATGACAAAAAATACATATCTCTATTAGCCAATTGTAAAAAAATATGTGTCAAGAAGGAACAAGTAAACCTCAGTAAAATTCTAAGAATGCGATTACTTGAGAACCTATAAAAGATCAAGAGGACTAAGAATAGTGTGTTTAGATTTTTGTCACTAATAAATCACATATTCTTTCACGTGCTTAAAAGATTTCCATATTTATTAGTCACAGATATAATGAGAAGTGATAGATGTATAATGGAGAAGATCATAAAAGTATGTAGAAGACATCCAACAAATAAGATATTAGATAATGGAAACCTAATAATGAAGACATTTCAGAATGAAATAAGACAAGGACATAGAATTGCACCTAAAATTGTAGATAGATTTAAAGAAGACATTTTTATTATGGTTAATACATATTATACTTATATTCAAGTAGTAGAGCCTCATGAAACATTTCTTGATCCGTTGGGTTATGAATTGAATGATGATATAGTAGTTGCATATATTAATTTATTATTGAAATCAGAGAAGGAAAAAGCAAAATATAGATTTGGAACATAGGATGAGATTACCTGGTTAGCTCATTAGGCATCCTTAGAGAAGGCATCTCACAAGAAGATAGAGTCTATTATGAAGAAAGCTTTATCAGAGGCTGGTATGATTGAGAGTGAGTCTGAGGCTGTTAGGCAAACCATGAAACAAGGCATACTAATTATGCAACCTTTTTTAGTATCTATTGTAGAGACATCTTTAGAACAAAGCATTCCATATGCAATAGTGTCAGATGTACAACCTAGCGAGCTGAAGAGCAAATATGAGAGATTAGTGGAAGTAATGACCACAAAGACAAAAAGGGTCAAGCAACGAGCCACTGGACTAGACAAGAGGCAAAAGAAATTTTTGAGAATTTTTAAATCTAGTGATGAAGAAGAAGAAGAAGAAGTCAAAAATGTAGAGAAATTAACAAAGCAATCAGTAGAAAAAGCTCAATAACCCTCGAAGATGAAGATAGAAAATATTAACTCAACTATTGCTATTGAGGACAACTTTGTTTAGATGAACAAATTTTATAACTTGTATAACAATTTTGAGAAAGATTAGATTGATATCTCTATTTTAAGATACATTACAAAAAAAATCTAAAATTGAAAGAGATTTAGGGTATAGTAAAGCATAAAGTCTATGATAGACTTATTGAGAAGAAGGCAACAGTAAGAGAAGAAGATTAAGAACTTCAGAAGTCTATGCTAAGAACTATTTGCAAGAATGATGACATAGAAGAGATTAAGAGGTTGTTGAATAATCTTGCACCTTATTTGAAAAATAAAGTAAGACCATTTTTGTTTATAGTGGGTGAGAAAGACAAGTTAAGAAGTTAGACTACAACAACAATAAGTCAGATGTTGACAGAGACCAAGGCAACATCTCCACCAACACCCAAAACTTTGGAAGTGTCAACAAGATGGTAAGATAATGTACATTAATTGTACTCTACCATATAAACTAACTAAGGACATTAACAATCATATTGGAGGAAAGATGAGTGAGCTAGAGGCTCTATCTAGCTAGTTACAACATTCATATTGTAAAGTTGATGATTTTGAAGGACAAGTGGCTAGTATTCATAATGATATCAAAAAATTGGAACTTTGAAAGGAACAAATTTTGAAGAGAATATCAGATTTTTGAGAGTCTATTTCTCTAAAAGTATCTTTTGTTCAGAAACAGTTGGAGGAGTGTGTCAAGGCCAAGGACACCTATTCTAACTTTTTGTACTTAGACATTAATGCAGTTGAGATTCCATCATATGCCTTATGTGCAATTCTCACCTCTGTTGAATCAGCCAAGGAGACATGTACTAAAGGTATGGACAATATTAAGGAAAATTTTGATGATTGCATGAAGATTCTAGCAGCTTAAGGCAAAAGGACAATATTTTTGACAGTAGATGGATAGTTTTGGATAGATCTTGACATTTTGACCTTTGTCATTGATGTCAAAGGGGGAGAGATACAATGTGAAAAATGTAAATTAGGGAAAGAGAAGATAAAAGTGTAAAGTATATTTTAGGGGGGAGCATATGTAAAGATGAATAAGTTGTAATAGATGTAATTTTTATATGTTGTTTATGTTAAGTTTTTGTTACTTAGCCAATTTTCCCTATTTTGTTGTCATCAAAGCCAAAGGAGGAGATAGATGACAATTACTAATATAGATATGTAATCATTATCATTTATGGAAACATATGATGTACATGCTTATATGAAACCTCAAAAATAAAGATACTTAGCTTTTGGTAATCACAAAATTGGCTAAGTATGGAATTTGGTATACAACAGTGTACTATTTTGTTTATAACTTGTTGGTGATGTCAGATTATGACCAGAAAAGTTAGATGGAGATAGTATAGATTTTCGTGATGACATGTATAACCTCAAAAGTTAGTACAGACTATACAGAAAAGAGATATTCATGTTTTAAGTGAAATAGAATAGCATAATTGAAGGAAATGAATATTTTGTTTACAAAATAGTTACTTGTCCAATTATGGCCAACATCCTAGATGTTTACTCTAAGTTGGAAAAATGTATTATTGTCTTAGCCATCCTAGAAACAATTTTTGTAAAGGCATGGTATTTATGTATTATGGTCTTAGCCATCCTAGAAACAATTTGTGTAAAGGCATGGTATTTATGTAAAGGACATTTTGTGATAAGAAGTGTGTGATCATGTTGAAAATGTATTATGGTCTTAGCCATCCTAAAAACAATTTGTGTAAAGGCATGGTATTTATGTAAAGGACATTTTGTGATAAGAAGTGTGTGATCATGTTGAGCAATTGTATGCAAAGTTTTGTGAAAGGTATTTTGTGATTTGAGATCGAGCTAAAGATCAGAGACTAATCATGAAAGAAGTTATGGTACCTATATTCCAAAAGTCTAATTACTTGTTTGGGCAACGAGGTCTTCTTGTAATTGCAAGTGCATGTTTGGGTAGTGGGCTCATCTTGCGTCTATTGTACTATAACTCCTAATAGGGCTAGAATCTCCTAACAAGGACTCAAAGTTTCCTAATAGGAACTTCTTATACTAAATTTTCTCATTGACTCCTTACAGGGTCCATCCTCTGACAAGGAACCTATATATAAATATATTATCTAGTGGGTATCATCCCCAGTGGGGTTTTCCCTTGGCCAAGGTTTCCCTAGTTAACAAAATATGGTGTTGTGAGTTATCTTGTGCATGGTTACTATTACTATTCAACATTACTTTATTACTTTGTTATGTATGGTTTAAAGTAAGAAATAATATCTAGTTGGTGACTAAAGTTTGTAGATTACTAATTCATCCCCCTCTCAGTAATCCCTATTTCTAACATTTATTGGACCAATAAAATCTAGCCCCCACTGGGAAAATGGATGGTCAACTTGAATAGGATGGAGAGGGTGAGCTACTAACCTTTGTTTACTTGAGAAGAAGGCACACTTCTCACATTTTCTTATATGTTTATAATAGTTATTGAATAGAGTTGGCCAATAATAACTAGCTTAGATGATCTTCATAGCTGTTGTTCTAGCTAAGAAGTGGCCACCATCAGGACCATCATGAAATTATTAAATGATCCTATCTATCTGATCATGGTTGATACATCTTAATAAGGCTCCATTGAGATCCTACTTGAAAAGAATCCCATCCACTAGGACAAAAGGGATAGACTATAATTTGAGTTGTCTTCTTTTGGCTCTAGTCAACCCTTGTAGATATCCTTCTCCCAACAAGAAGGTTGTCATGTCATGCACAATTGTTCAAGTTTTCATCTCCTACTAATTTTGCATTTTCTATGACTAGAACAACTTCCTTAGTTGTCTCTTGGGATGAAATAATTTTTTCACACAGTCCTTTACCTCTTGCAAGCTTGGTGATCTTGATATCAACATCATACTCCATAACCTTGGTGATCCATCCAACTCTTTTTTCATTGATGTCCTTGTTTAGGAGGAAGTTTTTCACACTTGCATGAGGGACTAAGAGTTGGACCTTTTCGTGAGACAAAAGATGCCTAAATTTCTTTAGAGCTCTTATGACTACAAGAGCTTGCTTTTCAACATAGCTATTCTTATCTTCATAATCCCTTAGCCCTTCAGTAAAAAAGGCAATAGGTTGCTCATCATTCGCATCATTTAGGTTTGTCAGGACAACTGATACACTTGAATCACTTCCAAGGGTAGAGAAAATGAAATTCTTGTCAAAGTTAGGATTGGTAAGGGTAGGAGCTGATTTTATTGATTTTTTTATCTCTTCAAATCTAGCCCTCCCCTCTTAGTCTAGGTGAAGATCATATTCTTCTTTAGCATGACTATAAGAGGCTTGATCATGGTAGCAAGATTAGGAATAAATATCCTTACAAATTTGATTCTACCACGGAAGATTTGTACCCCTCTCTTATGAGTAGGAATTGGGAGAGAAAGGATTGCCTTTGTTCTTTCTGGATCAATGGTTAAGCCCTCCCTAGACACAATATGTCCAAGAAAAGGACTTGTGACAAACACACATTTTCTTGAATTTAGTGACAAACTATACTCCCTAAATTTGATGAATACTTTCCTTAGATGACCAAAGTGATTTTCCACACTAATGGAGTAGACTATTATATCATCAAGGTGAACTAAAAAAAAATTCTCAATCATATTCTTGAAGGCCATCTCCATTGCCTTTTGAAAAGTATCACCTGTATTAGTTAATCCAAAAGGCATCTTGCTATAGGCATAAGTGCCCCATTTAGTAGTGAAAGTAGTCTTGTGTCTATCAGACTCTTGGACTAACACCTAATTATACCCTAAAAATCCATCTAAGAAATAAAATCTTTCTAAACCATTGATTTTGGATAATATCTTGTCTATTGAAGGGAGAGGGTGGTGATCTTTAAGAGAGGCCCTATTCAGATCTCTGAAATTTACACATAGTCTAATTTCCCTACTCTTCTTTCTAACATGAACAAGGTTAGCTACTGAAGGGGAATGCTTAATAAGAAAAATTATGATGGCTTTTATAAGCTTGGATAGCTCCTTTTTCATTAATGGTTCAACCCTAGGATTAACTAGTCCTTGCTTCTGCCTAATAGGCTTTGCATCATTACTCAAATCTATGGTATGTCGAAACAAACTTGGGTCAAAACCCTTTAAATCATCATATGTCCATGCAAATATATCATTGAACTCTTGAAATAGTTTAATGAAGACTTCTTTTTCAGTGTTAATATATGCCTTTCTCAAATTAAGAGTCTTTCTAATGTAGGTAAAGGAAGATGAATTAACACAACGGAAGCAAACACAAAGAACAAAAAACAAAGGAGGAAGAAGAGTGAAATACTTTTATTGATTTATCAAAATATCTTCATACATGCCTAGTTGTAAGGCCTTCTGGGTTATGGAAAAATACAAATATATTGACATTCAAAGATCCAATAGCAAATTTGTACTTCCAATTCTGCTCTATAATCCTCTTCTAGAAACTTTTTTCAAAAAACTTGCCTAGCTCTAAGCCTAAACACTCTATATATACTTGCCAAAATGGCTTAAAAATCATTCTAGAAGATTACATAAGAGGAAGGCCAACCCAACAATGGTCTGGACACATCCCAAGAAAAAATATTAACATAAATGTCACGATTGAAATAAATCCCACAAGTCAGCTCGTAGAAATCACATCCAAATGTTGACACTTGGCATAAGCAAGAAAAATCAACACATGAAGGGTCACTTGGCATACATTGGGTAAATCAACACATAAAGAGTCACTTGGCATACACTGGGTAGTTTGACACATGAGGGATTTGCTATAGTAACTCAGCATATGAAGGAATTGCTATAGTACCTAGGCACATGAAGGAATTGCTACAATAACTAGGCACATGAAGGAATTGCTAGGGACATGAAGGAATTGCTATAGTAACTAGGCACATGAAGGAATTGTAAGGTACATGGAGGAATAGCTAGGCATATGAAGGAATTGCTACAGTAATTCAACACCAACTTGTAGAATGAACAAAAATGAGCAGGATAACAAGACAACATAGGATGCTCCTACATCAGACAACTAGGGTTGAAAGAAATGATTCTTCTAAATTATTGAGATGTCACAACCTAAGTTGAATCTAGTTGAAATTGAGAAATCCATGAAGCATCTTCAATAGGTCCATTCTTACACTTCACCAAGTATTCATAGTAATCTTTTCCTCTTGTGCTCTTGCCAACTCTTTGATCCAATATCTATTCAACTTCCTTAACTTGCTTCTTAGGATAATCATCTGATACAACAAATTCATCATTTGACTCATGATAATTATACAAATTAGATATTTTAAATATGGGATATATATCCATGTCATCAGGTAACTCAACTTCATAAGCATTACCACTATCAAACTTCTTCAAGATCTTACAAGATCCATATTTCTTCATCTTTAGCTTACTATATATTCCATCTGGGAATATTCCTTTCTTTAGATAAACCATCACCTCATCACCAACTTGAAAATCATGGTGTCGTCTAGACTGATCAACATTCTCCTTATACTTCTGATTACTTTGTTCCAACCTCAACTTCACATCCTTATGCAAAGACTCCATAAAATCAACAAATTCTTCTCCTCTAGCACTTCTCTTTTCTTCACCAGCAACATCTCTCAAGTATGATATACCTTTAGGATGCATTCCAGTAACAATCTCAAAAAGTATCTTCCCTATACTCCTATTCACATAATTATTATATGAAAATTCAGCTTGTGCCAATACCATCTCCTAATTACTTGGCTTATTCCCAACTAAACATCTTAACAAATTATCAAAGCTTCTATTCACAACCTTTGTCTATCCATCTATTTGTGGATGGAATGTAGAACTAAACTCCAATTAACTACCTATCTTCTTCCACAAAGTCTTCCAAAAATAACCAACAAACTTACTATCTTTGTGAAAAATAATACTTCTTGGTAATCCATGCAATCTCACAATCTCTTTAAAGAAAAGTACAAAAACATCCTCTACATCTAATGTCTTCTTACATGGTATGAAATGAGCCATAAATCTGTCCACTACAATAAATATGGAATCATACCCCTTCACTGTCTTAGGTAATCCAAGAACAAAATCCATACTAATGTCGCTCCAAGGTTTATTAGGAATAGTAATAGGTGTATACAAACCAATATATAGACTTACTCCTTTTGCAATTTGACAAATTGCACAACTCTTTACAAATTTCTAAACATCATTATACATTTGTGGCCAATAATATTTCTCTTTCAGCAAACTCAATGTCATAACAATTCCAAAATGTCCAGCCAATCCACCACTATGCTTTTCCTTAATCAAATTCAACCTCATAGAACGTCTAGGAATACACAACTGAATGCCTTTGAACAACATACCTTTTTGAATGAAATTCTCATCATACCTACTTATGTGATCTATTAGATTTGGTGCTCTGCACTCTCTCCATGCCTCAGAAAAATCAGGATCAACATCATACAACTCTTTCACTTCATCAAAACCAAGAACTTCAACCTTCATTTCAATCAACAAAGAATGTCTTCTACTCAATGCATCAACAAATCTATTAGTAACTCCACTCTTATGCTTAATAACAAATGTGAAACTCTACAAATACTCAACCCACTTCATATGTCTCTGATTCAATTTATGTTGACTTCCCAAGTATTGTAAAGCTTTATGATCAGTATACAACACAAACTCCTTAAGAATCAAATAATGTCTCCACTTCTTCAATGCTTGAATAATAGCATAAAATTCTTGATCATACACATAATACTTCCTTTTAGCATCATTCAACTTTCCACTAAAGAAAGCAATAGGTTTACCTTCTTGACTTAAAACAACTCTTACTACATTACCACTTGCATCACATTCAACTTGAAATACTTTGTTGAAATCAGACAAAGCTAATATATGTAATTTAGCAACCTTTTGTTTCAAAGTCTAAAAACTCTTATCAGCTCCATGTGTCCACTTGAATTCCTTTTTATCTCCCCTCATTGTCTCAGTCATAGCATTACAAATAGAACCAAAATTCCTTATAAAATTCCTATAAAAACTAGCCAAACCATGAAATGATACACCCTCACCCACATTCTTAGGGGTAGGCCATTCCAAAATTGCTTTAACCTTCTCAAGATCCATCTTCAATCCATCAGCTGAAATCACAAATTCCAAATACACAATCTCCTCTTGCATAAAGGAACACTTTTTCAGATTAATAAGAAACTTTTCCTCTTTCAACCTTTGCAATACTTGTCTAATATGCTCAAGATGTTCTTCTTTAGTCTTACTAAATATCAAAATATCATCCAAATAAACAATCACAAACTTACCCAAGAATCTTTTTAGAACTTCATTCATCAACCTCATGAAAGTACTAGGTGCATTAGTCAAACCAAAAGGCATAACCAACCATTCATACAAACCATCTTTTGTCTTCAAGGTAGTATTCCATTCATCACCTTCCCTAATTATAATATGATGATAGCCACTCTTCAGATCAATCTAGGTAAAATAATTTTCTCCACTCGAACAATCCATTATGTCATCTATCCTCAGTATAGGAAACCTGTATTTCACTGTGATTTTGTTAATAGCTTTGGAATCGGTACACATTCTCTATTCTCCCTTCTTTTTAGGTGCTAATAAAATAGGTACAACACATGGAATCAATCTTTCTCTAATCAAACCCTTTAGCAACAACTCATGCACTTGTTTGTAAAGTTCTTCATCCTCTATTGTTGTCAATCTATATGGGGCTTTATTTGGAAAAATAGCTCTAGGAATCAGATCCATACAATGATTTATACTTCTCATTGGTGGTAAACCATCAGGAATATCCTTAGCAACAATATCCTTATACTAATTCAACAATTCTATAATGTCTACTAGTACTTAACTATCACTATCTATTGTTACTCAGTCATTACCAGCTTCTGCTACTTGGTCATTACTACCAACACTCAGTCCTCTAGGAACTATGGCAAAACAAACTTGATTCTTCTTCACTTCCTTTTCAAATTGTTTCCTGCTAAACATGCAAACTTCAATTGTAGTACAATTGATCTCATCTGGACTTTCAATGAAAGACAAAAATATGTGTTTCTTCCCATTTACTCAAAGAGTATATTGATTCAATCTTCCATCATGTACAACATATCTATCATATTACCAAGGTCTACTCAAAAAAATATGACAACAATCCATGGGCATAATATCACACAAAACTTCATCAAAGTAATATCCAATCTTGAATTTCACAAGGCATTGCTCACTTACCAATATCTTATGCTCAACTTTGATCCATGAAACATGATAGGGTTTAGGATGTTTTAGCCTCTACAATTGCAACTTTGAAACTAGCTCTTTTGATGCCAAATTTGTAGAACTTCCACTATCAATGATCACTTTGTAGCATTTTCCAGCCATCTGACATCTTGTATTGAAAAGACTTCTATTTAGGGCTAGAGAAAATTTGATGTAAGGCTAGAGGAATTGCTACAGTAACTCGACACATGAAGGAATTGCTACAGTAACTTGGCACATGAAGGAATTAAGATAGTAACTAGGCACATGAAGGAATTGCTAGGCACATGAAAGAATTGCTATAGTAATTAGGCACATGAAGGAATTGCTACAGTAACTTAGCACCAACTTGTAGAATGAACAAAAATGAGCAAGATAACAAGGCAATTGAGGATGCTCCTGCATCACTTTCCATTAGCAATAGTGAGAGGAGGGTAGTCATCTTTCTTTGTAGTTAGAATTGAGCCTTTTGTTCCTTGCTTGATCATCATATTTGAATATGTCTTCTAAAATACTAGATCTTTAGGCAACTTATTGGAACTAAGATTCATAATCTCATCACCATATTGATTTTGGAGCTTAGACTAGTTTTTTGTAAAGAATTCTACCTCATTTTGTAAGAAATTGACAATTTGCACATCAGCGTCAAACACTTTCCAATTTGTGCAATTATCTAGAATAGCAAGCCTTACAACAATTCTGATCTATTGCTCTTTTTATTAGCAACATGCTCTGGTATATCATAGTGAGCACAAATGGCTGTAAGCTTGTTAACATGTTTATTCTTGTTCCTAGGAATACTTAGAATGTTGAATGCTTGAAAACATTCATGTAGATCCCATACCCTATGTTTCTATGATTTGAGAAGATTATTCTTGGTGACATTCTAATTCTTGATTTGATTAACAACCAACTGACTATCTTCATAAACCTTCAAGAACCTAATGCCTCTCCTTTGTGCAAGTTGGAGACCTTGGATCAAAGCTTGATACTCTACCACATTATTAGTGCAACTGAATTAGAGCCAATAAGAGAAAAAATATTTCTCCAATTCAAGGGAAATGAACATGACATTGCCCTTTGAGCCATTTTTATGCCTTGAACCATCAAAGAACAAACTCCAAAATCCACTTGTATTTTATTTTATTTTATGAGATTGGGAGTAGGAACATTCTCTTCAATATATAATAGGTTCCAAGACCTATTTCTAGGGCTTCTAGTACTGGATCAAATTGATAAGTAGGGGCCCCCTCTTCTAAGAGATAGTTAGTCACCTTTGCCAAAGAAGTAGTAGGCACATGTGTTATATATTTCTCATATACTTATAGGGCTTTGAGTATAAGTCTCTATGTGACTAAGGAATAGAGGTTCTTCTCTTATGGAATCTTTTTTCCCATACCTTGTTCTAAAAAACATATATGACTAGTTAGATGCAATATAACCACCTATTTGTGTAGTGAAATCCCTAGAGAGGCTAATGGCAAAATGTGGCTTGACCTTGGCTACTAATATGCCTTGAGTGATAGTACAACTAGGGGAAGCATGTAAGGCCATTTCCACTTTTTTAAATATTCCTACTATCTTGACAGAACTACCATCCAATTGAAGCACATCCCTAACCAATGGCTCATACTTGATGCCAAAGAGGTTAGCTACACACCTAGGCATTACAAAGCTACTAGCCCATGAATCAATCATTCAATTGTGGATTAGATTATCACCTATGATAAAAGAGACATAGAAAGGAGGAGGTTTTCTTTTCTTACTTGATTCTCCCTCTTTGATTGGTTGCACCAGGCTTGTTGCATTTTCTTCTCTAGGTGGTTGATCTTTCATCTCTATGCTTTCTAGCTCTTGCAATAGTAGTTTCTTCTATGATGGAAAAACACCAACAACATCCCTTATAGAGAGATTAATAGTAGACCTCTTCATTTTATCTACAATGTTAAGAGGAACACTTATTGCTTTGGTTGGAGTCTTAGGAGCTGCATGAGTTGGTGGCTAAATTTGAGAAGTCTAAGGTTTAGTAGACTTCTTGTTTCTCATATCTTGCCTCTGTTAATTAGATTGTGCATTCATGACTGGTACATGAGGAGCAACATCTGAAGTTGAAGCTTGAATTAGTGGGGGAATAAAATCCTAAAAAACTCTTCAATTACTTCTAGTATTATGAGCTATGACATCATTATTAGCATGCCAATGTTCCCCTAGATGGTGGTTCATAAAAGAACAATCATCTTGTTGATGTAGATGGGAAGCATTAAGAGGCTATCCAACATTATGTTGTTGCCTTGCTACTTGCTCTTGTGTAGTTAGTGTTAGGAATGATTCTACTTTTTTGCACATACAATATCCATAGGAATAGTTACAAGGAGGGTAAAAGTCTTGATCTTAAGAAAGATTATTCTAAGGAACTAATGACACATTTAGGTTTATATTTGCAGTAGGGGTATTACCAATAGGCCTATTTTGATTATATGGAGCATATCCCCAATTTTAGTTTGGAGGCCTATTGTGTATGGACCTTGATATTGAAGTTGGGGAGGCTTATTTATTTGAGCTTGTTGCCTTTCTAGGGTCACCACCTTGTTAATAATCTTCTATATCACTGAGAAGCTATCCTCTAGCTTCTTCTCCCGACCTTACAACCTCTTGTCTATATTTTGCATCATGGAGTGCAACATATCTTTAATTTCATCTATTCCATTTGAAGATGTGGAGGCTAAAGGGAAAATAGCAAGGGGATGACTTGTATATGTGGTAGGGATAAGGGCTACAATATGCTGATGATTAGGCATGTCAAGAAAGAAAGCATTGGAGGCATTGGACCTAATTTCCCTCCTTGTATGAAGATATTTTCTGCCCTTATAGAAATTTCATAAGCATCAAGTAAGGTGTCTCCTCCCATAGATTGTAGAGTGGTAGCATTATCACTATTAAAAGCTATGAGGTAATACAAGAAAGAATTACCAGGCATAGGCTTTACTATAGTTGGTATTCTATCCCACGTCTTCTAGAACTTGTAATTAAAATTAGTCATATACTCACGGGGGGCTCTTTTAATAGTTGTTAGCTGCTCCAAGAATGAAAATGATCACTTTTATCTTAAAAATGTTTACAAATCCCTACTCCTAACTCATTTCAATTAGTAATGCAGTTGTGTGGTAAACCCCTATTCCATTGTAAAGATTTTCCCTTCAAAGATGAAGCTAAGAGTCTAACAGTAATATCATCCTCTATAATACCATGTATATTGTAGACATTTGAAACTTCTTGAATATGTTCTAAGGGAGAAATGGAAGTTTCATCGATAAATTTAGGCATTCTTTTAAGTGTGGCTACTAGGATATCATGTGCTTGAGCTAAAAGGAGAGGACTAGCACCATTGAAAGTAGAAAAAGCATGGGCTCTAGGCTATGCTATATGGAAAAGTGATCTATTTATATGGGAAGATGGAACCCTAGGATATGACCTATGAGTAGGAGGAATGGAAAGAGATATTTTAGGTGTATGTGTTATTGTTGCACTCCTAATTGGTGATAAAGAGAGTCTATTCTTCCTTCTTCTAGGATTTGAAAATGAAAGCTCAATATACTAAAATGTACCTCTAGAAGATGCTCTTGTGTGAGCTTTGGACATGAATCTCAACAAATTTGGTCTAAAACCACATGTGAAAGTAAAGTAGAGTCACTAAGTGCTTTAATGTGAGCCTCTTAAAGACCTAAAATGATAAGAGCAACACCATCTCCTTAGCATATTTGATTCTTCTCTTTGATACCAGTGAGCCAAAATATTTCAATATTAGTGTCCCACTAGGCATGCCAAAAACTATTGTCACAAAATCTTGCACCCTTTCCTAAAGTCTTACCTAAAGGAAACCTTGTGAAACATGGAAACAATCTCCAAGTTGTGGGATTTGAACTATGAGATTGAGTCTCTAGAGAAGGCTAACTTCCTTACTATTAGGTTGCATCTAACTACTTCTTGAGAAGAAAAAGGAGAAGAAATGTGTGAAAGAAAGCTATCTAATCTAGTCTAGAGGAGGTTATACACAAAATAAAATATAGGTTTAATTCCTTTCCAATAACATGCACTATAATTCAACAGACTTCTCAAGATATACCATTAGCTACACCTTTTCAATCCTAATATCCTAGATAACCCAAGAAGATAACATGACCAGAGAAGGAATACAATATATTCAATTAATTAAAGTAGTTATAAAAGATAAACATGATCATATGATATTGCAATTGTCAAAAGACATTCAACAAGTGAGGCCACAAGAGTACACAAACTTAACTGACAGAGAATGGATATGACAGAGGAGATTTCTATCAAGCAAGAGGAAAGAAAATTATAGAGTATCTCTAAAAGATTAGAAAGGGGAGAACCATTTAAACAATGACAAAACCTGCCTTTATATGTGTAAGCGTAACCTAGATAACTTCTATCCTAAGGTAAAGCTCAACAACTACATTGAAGGCTGGAGAGAACAATTACTACAAATCTGAAGAAGATTTGATTTTGGTACACATTCAGATGCAACAAATCCATGTATTTCATCAGAATAGAACCCTATGAATATAGAAATAATGACCATTATTATTATGACTGAGTAGATGGATATCCAAGTGATGCAGGGAATGCTCTTTATGTTTGAAATCAATAATATTGAGGGGGAGGAGGGGTGAATCAATATTGTACAAACTTTTTGCCACAACTGAATATTGTTAACTACTTTATAACTTACATATGAAAGTAAACAAACAATGCTAAATGGTAAATATAACCATACACATCGAGAACCCATAATACCATTATTTTTTAACTAGGGAAACCTTGGCCAAGGGAAAACCTTGGTGGGGATGATATCCACTAGATGATTCACTAAACAATAGGACCTGGTTAAGGATATTGACCCTGTTAGGAGTCTATGAAGCACATATAGTGTTTGAAGTCCTTGTTAAAATCCCCAACCATGTTAGGAGTTTTTAGATCAATTACAATGTATGCAAGTAGAGCCCACTTCCCTAACATGCAATTATACAATTCATTTCCTTCACAAAATTGATATACATACAATACTTGATTGCTACTATAACTTGCACTTTCTCTAATCTTACATCAGATTTTTCATCACATAAGGCTCACAAATGGATCTCAAAATATTTTACATGTCACATCTAATCAAATAACTTCCACAATATCTATGCATCACACACATTCACTACACAACTCACACTTTATCTGCACAACATAAGATCTTTACTTATATCTTGCACATTCAAAAAGGGTTGCTTAGTCAGCTTCCATGTCTTCACATGCTTGAAATAATATAAAATAATATAAACATAGTTGGCTTAACATGACTTAGTAATTATCTTGAAACAAAAATAATTCCTAAAGTCGTACAACTCTATTTTCTACTATGCTCTATTCTACACTATTAAATACTAGCACAATTAAACTTACTGTAACTTGTGTCATACTGACCATACAAACATGTGCACTAGTATAAGGTATCACAAATATTTCCTCAACTACACATAAGATAACTCTCTACACATTGTTCGTACTATTAAGATTTGTTTACTATACTATTGCAAATTGTCTAATACTTAGAGAATTTTCTATCTCTGAATGCATAAATGAAATGCTAAGTGTATGTTTCCATAAATGACAACCATCAAGACATCTAACTAACCATATTTCCAACAATCTCCCCCCTTTGGCATTGATGGAAACATTTGAGAAAATTGGCTAAGTCCCAAAACAATGTCATACATAACAAAAATAAATAATATAATTGTACAAAAATTGCCTTCAAAACATAATAATTTTATTCATGTTTTGAAGGATCATTACATTCCTTATCACTCCTTTACATTGATACATACATAAGCTCCCCCTTACATATACATTTACATCTATACTTTTTTCCTCTACATAATAACACAATGCTCCCTCTTTGATATCAATGGAAAAGGTGTCAAAAACTGTATCACAAAAGTTTGTTTCCTACTATTGAGCAGCTCGTCATTTTGGATATGCAATCTCCAAAATAGATCTTCAATTTGTCAAAGTCCTTCTTCTAGTTTCCCTTGACTATATTTGATATACTAATGAGTGCACAAAATGAATAGGATGCCACTTCAAATGTGCTCAAGTCAGTATAGGAAAATTTATCATAGAAATTCTTTGCTGAAAGACATTCCTCCAATCTCCTCTACAAAATTATAACCTTGGGTGTTAGATATTCTCTAAGAAAAAATAATCTTTTGATTACTTTCTCCTTGTTAAATTCAATTCTTTTGACAGCATTGTGGATCTTCTCAACTCATTCTTATAATCTTCAATTCTGATCTTTGGTTGCTACAATCTTGTAGCAAGTGATTGAAGCTCACTCATATGGCCTTTGATCTTTGCATCAAAATTAGATAATTAAGTGTAAGACATTGCACGCTGTCCATACAACTTCTTACCTTCAATAATACACTTTTTGAGTTCCTTGATATTTCCATCAAGTACCTTCAAATCATTGTGCACATTGGTGCACACTATGTTGAATAGGGTTGCATCATGATTATTCTATGGTTGCACTACTACTAATTTAGCTAAGATTGTGAATTGCCCATCAAAGGGCTTCACTAGCTCTTTTTCCCTAGCTTGCAAGTCTGGAATTGCTATAGTTGTGGAAACTATCTTTTACATATGCTCCAAGATTTCAGCAAGGGTCTTCTCCAAAGACTTTATAGATTTGCTTTTCTCAAACAATTTTCTCAAAGTTCCCATTAGCTCTTTTTGATCTTTATCATCAGATGGAATAGGTACTACTACTGATGTTCCAATTGCTAATACTACTAAAGATACAATAGTCTTTATCTTCCATTCCTTTGCATTCTTCTTTTCCTCAACCTCTTTCTTCTTCTTCTCCTCTTCTTCTAACTTTTTCTTTTCCTCTTCTTCTTTCTTCTTCTTTTCTTCTTCTTCCTTCTTCTTCTTTTCTTCTTCTTCTTTCTTTCTTCTCTCCTCTTCTTCTTTCTTTCTTCTCTCCTCTTCTTCTTTTTTCTTCTTCTCCTTCTCTTCTTTCTACTTCTTCTCCTATTCTTCTTTCTTCTTCTTCTCTTGTTCTTCTTTCTTCTTCTTTTCTTCTTATTCTTTTCTTTTCTTTATTCATGTTCTTCTCTTCTTTTCTTCTTCTTCCTTCTTTTTCTCTTCCTCTTCATCATCATAATTGGTATAGGCAATGATATTGCTAACAATATTTTCCCCATACACTGCAAATGGATTCTCCTTTGTATCCACAATTATGTGTGTACTATCCACTTGCTTGGATTTAGTACCCATAACAATGTGAGGTGGAGATAGTGCTTGCCATGTCCCTTCTACCTCTTCCTCTTCACTAGAAGGTTTATCTATTTATACATATACTAGACTAGTAGCCTTTGCTTGCACACTCTCCTTAGGTAATGAGGACATATATTTCACTATAGCCTCCTCTTTTTCTTGCCTTAACTCCTCATAATTGCCTCCCATTAGAATAATTTCTCTTCTTTTGTTCCTCAGCAAGGGTTCAATACCCTTCAATTTTTTTATAAAAGATTTCTCATCACATAACTTATTTATGGATGTGATCCTCATATTCAAATCTTCTTCTACTACCCTTCTCTTCCTATTGATCAACCTATTGTATAGGTCTTTAGGAATTTTATTCTAAATGCTATCAAATCTCTTATTTCTCAGAATCATGTTTTTTATTATAGCATTCTCTAATTTCCTCCCATCCATACTACTATACATGCTATCAAATTTATTCAACTAAACAAAATTGTCATCATTTATAATTTTCATGTTTAGATTCTCTACCTTTGGTTTCTATGCCTTCTTTCTTGTGGCTATCTTGGCTTCCTATACATCTTGCTCCATAGGTTTATCTTCATTATCATCATCATTTGAGCTTTCAAAAGTGCTCACTTGCATGGCTTTCCTCCATTTTCTAGGCTCATTGTTGGTCTACTTTACTCTTTTCTTCACTTGAGGTGTTGTTTATTGCTTAACCTTCACCAATATCCCTGAATTTCTTTGCAAAGTAGGTGCTTCCACCTCTGGTTGCCTTCTTGCTTTCTCATAGCATGCTCTTAAAGGTTGCACTTGTGCAACTACTACATATGGTGCAATTATAGCTTGCACACATGGCTATGCCACCATTACACCTTCTAAAAGTCTTTCCATTGCAATAGGTGTTGTTGCCAACACTTCTATCTACTGACTAGCTTTCATCTCCAATGAAATTCCCTTTAGCTCATTGAATTCCTATCTTGACATGCCAGATTCCTTGAGGATGGAATCTATCTCTTTCTATACTTTCTTCTTGCTCTCTTTTCTATAGAGCTCAGATTCTACTATCCTTAACCTTTCATTATATGTTCTCCATCTAGGACATTCTATGTCCTACTCATATTCAAGTATGATCTATGCATACCGTTCAATTAGTTCTGTGCTCATCTCATAGCTCATAGGCTCAATGAAATTGACTCTAGGTGTTACTGCTTCCATGCATGTGTTATTAGTCTCCACCATGAAGCATAAATCATCCTTATATTTTTCTACCATAGAGGGAGGTGTTATATAGCTCAGTTTCATCTCAGAGTGAAAGTTCTTCATCATTATGTCGATATTAATGTCTCTGACATTCCTAGGTTTGGATTTGTAGCATTGAGTTATCATATTCATTGTGCACTTGCTGCTATCCCAATTTATCACTCTAGGAAACTTCCTTGTAACATAGAAGAACAAATGAGTCAATAGGGACTCAAATCTAAATACTGTGCTCTTTTTGTTCTTTATCTTTTCAATATTGTTTGATAGTTGCACTTTGACAATGTCACACAATTTTACTTTTCTCCTTTCAACAACCATCACATATGCTATATGAAGGAATCTAGCTGGTACAAAGTGTACCCTTGATCCATGGTTCAACTTGTACCCTAAGATTTTGGTCAACAATTTGACTCCTTTATCTTGAATATGATCAACCCTCATATTCCTTCTGTCAATTTTGGTTTTTAGGTTTGTCTCATCTATTTTCCTAATGTTTTTCTCATTAATAGGATTACAACCTTCATTGCTAAATCCTGTGACCTTGTAAATTAGATCATTTTCAATGACAATCTGTGCATCACCTAACCAAAACATATCATCATTTACTTTGGTCAATATAATTTGGGTCCACTCATGATTTTTAAATTCTTTGTAGAACATATACTTTACCAAATTCAAAACTTCAAGGTGTGCATACTCAGACTTTAGAGACAAGTCATTATTACACATCTTTCCTAAATCTTTGTGAATCTCCTCAGCACCTATGCTCTCAATTTTGCAATGTATATAACTCCTTATATCTTCTACATGTAACACATTTTCTAGAACTTGCAAAAATACACCTACAGGATCATCTAATAAAGAAACAAATGGATGTTTCTTGAACTCAGATCATGGTCTACCACTAACATCATACACTCTTTGACTAGCCATTCGTTGATAACTATAAATACTTCAAGAAACTAGATTCAATACTCCATAAAATTCCTCAAATTCATGATTTTAGGGCTTCTAGAAATTTCATCTTCACAAACTTACTTGGCACTTCAATTGTTGTCAAATGACTCTTCAATTTTCTCAAGACACTTCACATGAAAAAATGGTTCATCAAATCTTGCTCGCATTCCTTAAATCATTTCAAAATAGACTGCACAATAAATGTGTATCTACCACAAACTTAGAATACTATCTCTATTTACTAATGACCTTGATCTTACAATTCTCGCTTACTATGATCATATTAAGACTTGCATGCTAAACCATAGCTTTCTTGCTATGTCTTCTACCTTTTGTTAACTGCAAAATCTCTAACTCACTCTCTAACATTAGTTCTAACCACTAATGCTCTGCTACTTCTGTAATAGCTTAATTTAGACAGGTTGAGCCACAAACAATTTGTGACATCAAGTTTTGATCATATGCATCAAATAATTTATCTTATAGTACTGTATGTGAACTCTTTAGATTACAAGACATCACAAATACTTCTTTGAATTTATCAACATTCTCTTTAACTGCTTCTTTCTAACTATTATCACTTCCATTCTCATTCTTTCTATTATCTCTGTTGTTTTTCCTTCTATGCTTAGGATTCCTATTAAAGTTCCTTTTGTTCATTCTATAGAATCTTGTCGTGTGTTTAAATTCATTGCATAATTGACATATAGGTGCATTTCTCCTCTGATTATTTCCATTCTAGCTTTTCAGTGCTCTGCAATTCCTTGCAATATATCCAGGATTGTTACATTTGTAAAAAACAAACTTCTTTCTCTCACCATCATATTTCTCTCCATCATTAGATCTTCTCTAAGATCTACCACTCCCCTTACCTGTAGGGTTAGTATTCCTAAAAAATTTACTATTCCCAATATTACTATCAAATTCAAGTTTCTTACAATCTACTATGTTATGTCCATAACCATGACAATTATTAGTAATAGGTTTAAAAGACTTACTAGTACAATCTATCTTCATATTTCCAACTTTGTTGTATATGAAACATCTACTGCTAAATTCATGTCTTCGCTCATTGGATGAATCATCTTGCTTAGGTTCTTCAACTTGATATGTTGTTCTAAGATAATCAAATTTCTCTATCAATTTAACTCTCTCAACTTCATTAGACCACTTGAAATTTTCTTTAGGGATTTCTATTATAAGATCTATTTCTATCTGAATCTCATCTTTCTTTGCTGACTTCTCTCTAAGAAGATATCCAAGGCCTTCCTTGTCATAAGAAGTTCTTTGATGAAATATCTATTCATTAATTTTCTCAGAACTTGTGTAAAGCTTCTCTAACTACTATTTAGTTTGTGTCAACTCTCCTTTCACAATGATGTTGTATTTTTCCAACTCTTCATGCTCTATCTAAATAGAATCTAATTCAGATGTCACTTGACTTAACTAGGATCTAAGGCTTGCATTCTCATATTTTAGATTAGGTTCACTCTTATTACCATTAGTCTTAAGAATCAACTTTAGTTCAACAATTTTCAACTCATGTTTCAAGATCTCATTCTCTTTATTGAGATTTTCTATATCATCATTAACACTAATCTACACAAAAGGTTCCTTACCAAATTTAAGATCATCAATTTCATCTTTCAGTTTGCCAATGTAAACTTTTGCATCTTTGTATCTATCTTTTGAGTTATCTCTTTCTTCAATAAGAAGGTCAATCTATTCAAGGCTTTCTTCAAGATTCTTCTTCAACTATTCCATATTCACTAGGATCTTACTTAAGTTGTAAAGCCTCTTCAAAGTAACTATTCTTTGATACCAATTGTTAAAAATAGATAATACTGAGAGTGGGGGGTGGTGGTGGGGGTGAATCAATATTCTACACACTTTTTCCCACAACTAAATATTGTTAATTACTTTATAACTTGCATATGAAAGTAAACCAACAATGTTGAACACTAAATATAACCATACAAACAACTCATAACACCATTATTTTTCAATTAGAGAAACTCTGGCTAGGGGAAAACCTCAGTGGGGATGATATCCACTAGATGATTCACTAAACAATAGGATTTGATTAAGGATATTGACCCTATTAGGAGTCTATGAAGTAAATATAGTGTCTCAAGTCCCTGTTAGAGGCATAGGCCTTGTTCAAAGCCTCTATTAGAAATGCTTTAGAATAACTAAGGGTGGGGGGGGGGGGGGGGGTGAATCAGTTATTCAAGGTCCAAATGTCCTATTCAAAATTTTTGCTAAGTATAGTGAGCCTTTTCAAACATTCATTCATCAAAGCTTTATCTTTCCTAATCAGCAAGTTACTATAAATCAACATGCAAGTATAACACATAAGAAATTAACACATAACACAATGATTTATGTAGAAACCCAATTCGAGAAAAACCACCAGTAACATGCTACTCAATTCTCACTCTTCTAAAGTGATGCCCTATGAAAGGCATGCCTTGTTAAAGGCTTACAACACACTATCAAATGTGACCTTGTTAGAGGATTTAACCACCCTATTAGAAGTGGGCTTGGTCAAAGGACTTTAGAACATTCACTTGGAATGCCACCCTATTAAAGGATTTACAAATGGCTATTAAACCAACTTAAGTCCATAGGATTTTCTCTTACCCTAACTGATACAATTGCTAGAGAATATTAGAAGAAATCTTGACCTGACTACAAGATACAACTTAACTTGTAGATCTTAGATCACTTGTCAGCTCATACCCTTGCCTGGCCTTCAATCACTGCAACTCTGATAGCTTGCCCTCTTTTCAAGATTAATCTCCTTGAGTCTTCATGCTTAATGTACCAGTGCAATCATCTCTTCATGACCACTTGTAGAAGTAGAGCCTCTATGCTCTTCCTTCTCCTAGATGTCACTTCCTTGACACCCTTCTACTTTGTAGTTTGGCACTTTAGTAGCTACAGTATCAGTAGCTTTTTGCTTCTTGGTCTGTGATTTCTTAAATAGAAGCCTTGGATTTCCTTTTCCCACTCAATTCTTCCATTCTTTAATTTCAATTCATATGGATTAGGTAGGATTCATTGCATCTAACCCATATTTTGTTTCCTCTAGAAACTTCTTGAATAATCTTTTAGAATTTGTTCAAAAATGGTTTACATAGGATTCTGTGCCACCAACTCATCATTTTTATCTTTCAACTCGGTCACAAAATTCAAGACAACCACTTGGTCAGATCAGATTTGGCAAATCTTCATCATTAAAATAATGCAATAGCTCGGCACTATTGAAATATTGGTGCTTGGTACATACTATGTTACTTGGTATCAATTGTGTTTTTCCTTATGCTCGGCACCTAAAGATCACTCGGCACCAACTAAGATTTTCTAATGCTTGGCACCTGATCTTCACTCAACACACACTAGAATTTCCTATTACTCGGCTCCAACTAAAAATTTTCTCAGGTTCAACTAACTTGCTCGGCACCCACTAATGATCTTAGTTTAAGCTTTGCATTCCACCTTGTTACAACTTTTTCCTCCAATGTTTCTAAGTGTGACCAACCTTTGTATCTTTTAGTATGCTATCAATACATCATTTAACCTTTGTCTTAATTGATCCTCGTACTTCATTACAATATCATAACTCAACCTTTCCCTTAGGTACTCTTGTTACATCTTGCTGATCAAATCCTCTTCATCAATCAACTAAGTGATAGTACTTGGATCTTTTAAGAAACTATCATTCCTACAAATAGCAAGTTTGACATCAATGATAAAACAATGATTGAAAGCAAAAATCTTTTTTCTTTGCAAAAATCTCCCTCTTTGATCTTCAACAATGAGCTTTTCAATTAGATTTCCAACAATCTCCCTCTTTGGCATTGATGGAAAACCAAACTGTTCATTCATCAGACTAAACTATTTAACCAAATGCTAGCTATGTTAAAATAGTAAGTTAAATGCCAAAAAGTAATTGTATTATCATCAGTTTTCACATCTTTCTCTACTTTTGATTGCTTCATTTTTGCTTCTCCCTCTTAGCTGTTGTATCCTTATTCTTTTTTTTCTCCCTCTGTATTGCTCATCTTCTGTTGTTTTGATCAACTTCTGATTACTTCAATCAACTTCTCCTATTGATTAGTTTCTCACAATTTTTCCCTCTTTGACAATAATGCCAAAGACACATTAGCATCTTAATATGCAAGTGTAGCTCTTATAGGTTCATTCAATTTCTCCCTCTATCACCTTGCTTGTGATTGATTTGGAATTTCAACACTTCTACTACTTTAGGCATGAATCCTAAAGTAAACATCCTCTGCATCAATATGTAAAATCTTTTGCAATCAGCTCATTTGATGCAAGGTAATCTTGTTCTATTTTCAAGTAGCCTTAGCTAGGGGTATCACCCCTAACTTACCTCTAAGATACTCAAAAACATATTTAGGTAGTGCTTTTGTGAAGATGTCAGCAATTTGTTCCTTTGACCTAACATATTCCATCTTCACTTGTTTGTATTCTACCAATTCTCTTACATAGTGATACTTGATTGCAATATGCTTAGTTTTAGCATGCATTACAGGGTTCTTTGATATGTTAATAGAACTTTTATTATCACAATAAAGTATCATAGGCTTAGTTATCTCTTCCTTCATACCTTGTGGAAAATGTTTGATCCATACAATATTGGTGCAATTTATAACAACTGCAACATATTTAGCTTTAGTAGTGGACTATGAGGTACACATTTGCTTTTTTCTAGTCCATTTAATCAATCTTTTTCCTAAGAACAGTGCTCCTCCACTGGTTCTTTTTCTATCATCAATGTTACCTCTCCAATCTGCATCATTGTAGGCTCTCAGTTCAAAATTTTCACTCCTCTTGTAGTACAAACCAAAGTCATTAGTTCCTTTTAGGTACCTCAGTATTCTCTTTACTGCCATCAAATGGTTTTCTCTTGGATATACAAAAAATCTTTCTACTATTCCAATAGCTAATGCAATGTTTGGTCTACTATGTACAACATATTGTAACTTTTCAATCCTTGATGTATTTGGATTGGGTCACAAATATATCATGCTTCAATTGATGTACTTGTAATCCAACAAAGAATTTGATTTCTCCAAACATTGACTTCTCAAATTCATGTTTCATTTGATCAGAAAAATCTTTGCAAAGAACATCTTTACCACCAAATATTATATCATCAACAAAAATTTCTAATATCAAAATGTCTTTTCCTTTTTCAGTTTTGATGTACAAGTTGTTGTTGTCATCTATTCTCTCAAATCCTATATTCACAAGATATTTGTGCAATCTCTCATATCATCCTCTAGGTGCTTGCTTTAATCCATAAAGTGCTTTGTGCAGTTTGCAGACTATGACCTCTGGTTGTTCTATATAGACTTGCTCTTCTAGTATACCATTCAAAAAAGTAGACTTCACATCCATTTGGTAGACTTCGAAACCTTTATATGTAGCATATGCAAGTAATGTTCTTACTCCTTCAATTCTTGCAATAGGGGCGAATGTTTCTCCATAATCTAATCCTTCTTCTTGTGCATAGCCTTTGCAAACTAGCCTAGCTTTATTTCTTGTTATCTCACCATTCTCATCAAGTTTGTTTCTAAGCACCCATTTGGTACCAATCACATTCTTATCAGCTGGTCTAGGGACTAGAGACCATGTTTTTTTCTTTTCAATTTGATCTATCTCTTCTTCCATGGCTTTATACTAGTCATCATCTTGTAGTGCATCCTTCACTATTTTAGGTTCAACCTTGTTCAACATACATGATTTATTCTTGAGCCTATTCTTTGTCATTGGTCAAGCATCGTTGTCACCAATGATTTGATCTGTAGGGTGATAGCTTCTCACATACTTGGCTAACCTTGGTTCAGTCCTTCTTTCCATGTTTGATCCTTCAGCTTTAGAGTCATTTTGTTCTTCTTCATCTAGAACTTCATCATTCCTTTCATGTATACTATTTTTAGAATCAGAGTGAGCATTTTCTACATTCTATAGCTTGACTTCTGAATGCAACTCAGCATTCCTAGGCTGAGATTCGACAAATACTAAAATTTGTTGCTAATTCCCAACTTGATTTGTAGCATTGTTTGCAAAAATCATTCCTTCATAGAAGTATACAAAGGATCTATAATCTTTTCTTTTCTTTGACTCATCAATTTGAACTTCCGCATGCTCATCAAAATTTACATTTGCACTTCTCACAATCTTGTTAGTGTTAGTGTTCAAACACTTATATGCCTTACTTCTAGTGGAGTATCTAAGGAATATGCCTTCATCACTTTTTGCATCAAACTTTCCATTTCTAGTATCTTTATGAATATAGCATTTACAACCAAATACTTTGAAATTTTTAACATTGGGTTAATGATCATACCACAATTCAAAAGGTGTTGCATTTTTCACAATCTTGTTAGTGTTAGTGTTCAAACACTTATATGCCTTACTTCTAGTGGAGTATCTAAGGAATATGCCTTCATCACTTTTTGCATCAAACTTGCCATTTCTAGTATTTTTAAGAATATAGCATTTACATCCAAATACTTTGAAATGTTTAACATTGGGTGAATGACCATACCACAATTCAAAAGGTCTTGCATTTTGCACAATCTTGTTAGTGTTAGTGTTCAAATGCTTATATGCCTTACTTCTAGTGGAGTATCCAAGGAATATGCCTTCATCACTTTTTGCATCAAAGTTTCCATTTCTAGTATCTTTAAGAATATAGCATTTACAACCAAATACTTTGAAACATTTAACATTGGGTGAATGACCATGCCACAATTTAAAAGGTGAATGACCATACCACAGTTAATCACTGACCTATTTCTTCTTTCAGCAATACCATTATGTGGTGGAGTTCTTAGTGCTACTGTTTGTCTTTGGTTACCTTTATCATAGTAGAATATTTCAAATTCTTTTGATGTGAACTCACCTCCTCTATCTAACCTTAGGCATTTCAGATTCTTTCCTATTTCCTTCTCAACTTTGGCCAAATACCACTTGAACCTTTGAAATGCATTAGATTTTTGCTTTAAAAACATAGCAGTCATCATCCTGGAATAATCATCTACAAATAGCATTATTATCTATCTCCTAGGTAGCTTTGCACTTCTATTGGACCACATAAGTTTGTATGGACTAACTCTAGTATTTCTTTGGAAGTGTATATTTTGCTTTTGAAACTAGACTTATTCATCTTCCCTAGTTGACATTGTTTACACGATGTGTTTTCAGGTTTCTTCAACTTGGGCAACCCTCTGACCTTCTTTTTCTTGCTTATGCTGATCAGATTATCAAAGTTGACATGACACAACCTTTTATGCTACAACCACACATCATCAAATCTAACAACAAGACATGCTGCATCTTCCATATCTAGGTAAAATAGATTACTCCTAGTTTGTTTACCTTTTCCTATCAGACTTCCATCAGTGTCATAGATCTTGGTAGCTTTGTTTCCAAATTCAACTTTGTAACCTACATTACCTATCTGTGATACACTCAATAAGTTGTAGTTCAATCCTTCAACATAATATGCATTATCACATGAAATTTTCTCTGTGAGCTTAATAGAACCTTTTCCTTTGATTTGGTATGGAGCATCATTACCAAATCTAACACTATTTCCTTTATATTGAGTAAAGGAAATGAGCTTACTTTTATCTCTTGTCATGTGATGTGAGTGTGCACTATCTATGATCCACTTGTCATTCTTGTTCACATAGGTAACCAATGTTTTTTTTTCATTTTCATCTTTATCTGATTCATCCTTCATGGTCACATAGACTACTTCATCATCATTCTCATCAAATTTTTCTTCAACAATGTAGCATCTCTTGCCTTTCTCCTTGTAGTCTTTGCTATCATCGTCTCTTTTGTTCCTATTCTTGTTTCCTTCTTCGTAGTTCTTCTTCTATGTATATCTTACAACAATACAACCTACTTCATTGCAATTGAAACATATGATAGGGATCTTACCTTTGAATTTGCCTTTGCCTCTATGGAATCTCCTAGCCAATAGTGCTTCTAACTGTTCCACATATTCCTCATCTATGCTTCTATCAATGGATGCATATTTTCTTTTTCTTCTCTTCTTGCTTGATGTCTCCTCCTTAGTGTCTTTTATTGTCATCTTGACTTTGAAGGAAGATTCAAGGTTCTCAGGTATATAGCCATCAAAATTGGATAGCTCAAATGCAGTAAATCTTCCCACTATTCCTTCAAAGGTTAGTGTGTTTCCTTGTACACACCTTAGCTCTTGAATGGCTGAAATTCTAATAGCATAGATAGGGTGCAAAGTTCTTAAGTATTTTCTGATGATAGTTTCTTCTTCCAATTGACCACCTAGACTTCTTATTGCACTTACCATTTCTTTCATTCTTGCAACATATTGAGCAACATTTTCACCTTCCTCCATTTTCATGTCATCAAACTTTCCTCTTAGGCTTTCCCTCTTTGCTCTTTGGACATTCTAATCTCATTCATAGATATTTGATAAGGCTTTCCACATCATCAAGGTAGTGTCATAGTCTTTGATGTCATCATATTCTGCATAGTTAAGTGCATAGGCAATCTCTAACATTACTTGTTTGTGCTTGTTCTTTTTATTCAAATCATCTACAATAAGAGGTCCTATTGGGTTTACATATTTTGTTCCAATTGGGGTATGTGTATAGTCACCTATTGATCCAAGGTGCAATTTCATCAGACTCTGCCATGCAACAAAGTTGTCTTTGTTGAGCTTGGGAAATTCTCTCTTGAACATCTTGATATTCTCGCTTCTAGTACCTTGAAACTAAAGTAACAAATGGCTCTGATACAAAATTTTCACTAAGTATAGTGAGCCCTTTCAAACATTCATTCATCCAAGCTTTATGTTTTCTAATCGACAAGTTACTGTAGATCAACATGCAAGTATAAAACATAAGAAATCAACACATAACATAGTGGTTTACATGGAAATCCAATCTGGGAAAAACCACCAGTAACATGCTACTCAATTCTCACTCTTCTATAGTGATGCCCTGTGAAAGGTCTGCCTTGTTAAAGGCTTACATCACACTTTAAAATGTGACCTTGGTAGAGGATTTAACCACCTTGTTGGAAGTGGGCCTGGTTAAAGGACTTTAGAACATTCACTTAGAATGCCACCCTGTTAAAGGATTTACAAATGGGTATTAAACCAACTTAAGTCCCTAGGATTTTTAGATCTAATACAATTGTTGGAGAGTATTAGAATTTTTTTTGAACTAACTACAACATACAACTTAACTTGTAGATCTTAGATCACTTCTCAGCTCTACCCTTGCCTAGCCTTCAATCACTGCAACTTTGATAGCTTGCCCTCTTTTCAAGCTTAATCTCCTTGAGTCTTCATGCTCAATGTACCAGTGCAATCATCTCTTCATGACCACTTGTAGAAGTACAGCCTCTGTGCTCTTCCTTCTCCTAGATGCCACTTCCTTGACACCCTTTTACTTTGCAGTTTGGCACTTTAGCAGCAACAATATCAACATCTTTCTACTTCTTGGTCTATGACTTCTTAAATAGAAGTCTTGGAGTTCCCTTTCCCACTCAATTCTTCCATTCTTTAATTTCAATTTCTATGGATTAGGTAGGATTCATTACATCTAACCCATATTTTGTTTCCTCAAGAAAATTCTTGAATGATCCCTTAGAATTTGCTCAAAAATAGTTTACATAGGATTCTGTGCCACCAGCTCATCATTCTTATCTTCCAACTTATTCAAAAAATTCAAGACAACCACTTTATCAGCTTAGATTTGGAAAATCTTCATTATTTAAAATAATGTGCCAAAATAATGTAGTAGTTTGGCACTATTGAAATACTAGTGCTCGACACATACTGTGTTACTCGGCATCAACTATGTTTTTCTTGATTCTCGGCACCTAAAGATCACTCAGCAGGAACTAAGATTTTCTTATGCTCAACACCTGATCTTCACTTGGCACACACTAGAATTTCCTGTTACTCGGCTCCAACTAAGAATTTTCTCAGCTTCAACTAACTTGCTCAACACCCACTAATGATCTTAGTTTAAGCTTTGCATTTCACCTTGTTACAACTTCTTCCTCCAATGTTTCTAAGTGTGACCAACCTCTGTATCTTTCAGTATGCTATTAATACATCATTTAACCTTTGTCTTAACTAATCCTTGTACTTCATTACAACATTATAACTCTACCTTTCCCTTAGGTACTCTTGTTACATCTTGTTGATCAAATCCTCTTCATCAATCAACTAAGTGACAGTACTTGAATCTTATAAGAAAATATCATACCTACAAATAGTAGGTTTGACATCAATGGAAAAACAATGATTGAAAACAACAATCTTCTTTCTTTGCAACAATCTCCCTCTTTGATCTTCAACAATGAGCTTTTTAATTATATTTCCAACAGCCTCAACCCTATTAGGAGTTGGCAGATCAATTACAATGTGTACAATAAGAGCCCACTACCCTAACATGCAATTATATAGTTTAGTTGCTTCACAAAATAGATATACATACAATACTTACTTGCTACTACAACTTGCACTTTCTTTGATCTTACATCAGATTTTGCATCACATAAGGCTTGTAGATAGTTCTCACAATAGTTCACGTCACATCTAATCATGTAACTTCCACAATATCTGCACATCACACACATTCACTGCACAACTCACTCTTTATTTGTGCAACATAAGATCTTTAGTTATATCTTGCACATTCATAAATTGTTGCCCAGTTAGCTTCCATGTCTTCACATGCTTGATATAAAATAAAATAATATCCACATAGTTAGCTTAACATGACTTAGTAATTATTTTGAAACCAAAATAATTGCTAAGGCCGTACAACTCTATTTTCTACTATGCTCTATTCTACACTATTAAATATCAACATAGTTAAACTTGTTGTAACTTGTTCCATACTTGTTGTGGACACATCCCACTGGTACACATCATCATGAAGGTGTGACAAATCTTATCTCAACTACACATAAGTTAACTCTCTTGTGCATCGCTCGTACTATTAAGCTCTGTTCATTGTACTTCTGCAAACTATCTAATACTTAGACAATTTTCTATCCCATAATGCATAAATGAAATGCTAAGGGTATGTTTCCATAAATGACAAGCATCAAGACATTAAACTAACCATATTTCTAACACTTTACATTTATCATGCATGGGAAATGGAAAAAAAGTGTTTGCATGCAATCAAAGATCGATTAACCATTAAAGATTTACCGACTTGTGTTCTTGCTTATGCTAAATTGGATATATCAGCAAGTCAAACAAATACCAACCTCACCTTCACCATGTGGCTCAATGATAACAGAACATTCTACCACCCTCTTTAATATTCTAACTTTATATTGACTATCGATTTCCCTTTGGCACAATTTTGCCACCCTTTTTCTTCGAGTTAAGCTTAGCTCACCATTTCCTACTAACTTTTCAACCTTCCTAGAGTGTACCATGTGGTGAAATTTGATTCTCTTCCCTCTATTCTGGCTTTACCACCTTGGCCCATGAGAACACATGTGAACCTATCATTATGTTACTACAAGTAAAGATTTAACAGGTTTTTATAGAAACCAAGGTATTTTTTAGTGGCTAATATTCGTAAATTGGCTAATTTTAGAATTTTTTTGGTAGTAATTTGGCTAATAATTTAAGATATAATGCAACCTAAATTGCCACATTTTTATTAAATTTAGTTCTAAAATATTTAAAATTGCTCAATAATTTATTTTATTAAAAAACTCAAACTCAAACATTCGCCACAATATTTGATACATGATTAAATTTGATTCACCTAAATATTATATATTATCAAAGAAATTAAAATTAATTCACCAATAATTATCACAGTTATTAGTTACTTTAGGGATATATCACCAATATTTAGTTTTTGCTATTGATTTACAATATAATGTAAATATCATCATAATTACCATGAGACAAAACTTGTTCAATTTCGATTTGTAATATTCCATGATGATTAGTGGACTTGCTATTATTATTGAGATTTGCAAATATTTTCTACTCAAAAATTATGATTCTAAAATATTCGCCAATGTAAATAATATTTAAAATAAAAAAAAACTGAGAGATTCATTGATAAAAATAATTTGGTTTTTTTTAATAATGAAAGATTCGCCAATATTTTATATCTTTTTCTAGATGGGGGTTTCTTAAAGTTTAGGTTGATAGAAACATAACAACAACCCTTGGTCTATTTTCATTATGATAGTGGAGAAAATAAAACACCTTATGAACTACAATGGGCCTGCTAGGACATATGTTACATGGTCACTATCTTGCTATGTATATTTATCATGCAACTTTTCATTCTGACAAAGTGATAATGATTGATGTTGGAAGATCAGACGACCATGACAAAATACCCTTCTCTCCATGTTTATATCTACAATGAATAGGAACTTGACAGCTAGAGCCTCATTTATGGTGGAAAACCTTCGATAAATCCTTGCATGGGCTGGTCCTACCATCTCCACATTGTGAGCCATCATTATGTTACTCTAATTATCTTTCCTGCATCTTTCCATAGTGACAAAATGACAATCATCGATTTACTTTGAGATAAATAGTGGACAAAGGCACATTAAGAGACTGAATCACCTTTGTAAAGCATAAATAAAACTTTGATAGATGCTACCTCATTTTGACATATCCATCAGCCATAAAAATGAAGCGGCCCACTGGGATGTGTGGCATGCTGTCATTATATTGCTATGACTAAAGATCTTGCATTTTTCTAGAGTGACAAAATGATAACCATAGATCTATCTTAAATCTATATTTTTCAATGTTTCTCTAAAAACTGCATATGACATGAAGCAAAAGGCCCCACCCAAACACATATCACATCATCATTATGTGGCTATGAAAACTCATCATACAACTTTCCATAGTGACAAAGCCATGTTCATTGATATCCTTAAATTGGATGACCGAGAGGATGCAGGCTCACCAAGGTGTTTATAACATGAGACAACATGAAGACTTAGGATATAATGCATATGAGTGAAGTTTTAGATATATCCTTCTTTTACGCGTCCAATTTTTGAATTTTCAAATATCTGACCATTAGACATGACTGCCACCTAAAATTTTGAATTTTGGTAGGAGGAGAAAAATGACTAACAAAAACCTAAGAAAATGTTTTGGTTGACCTTACAGATCTCTCCATGGTGTATCATTAGGGAAATCAATTCATTTGTTCATAGTCCATTGAAGTATCCAAGAATCATATGTGTGTCTTTCATGCATTACATGTGAAGTGACTACAAATCTATGCAAATGAGATATATGTTCATGGAAAGCATTTTGTAAATCTTAGAGGTGGATTTTATCTCTTTTCATATCATTCAATACTGAGCCCCTATGTATTAGAAGTGATCCTTCTGATGCTAAATCTTCTAGTAGTAAATCCTCTTATATTAAATAACCCTTTGATATCACTTTAATAGGTATTTTCTTATTTCATGAGAATTAGCTTCTCTAGCATTTTTCCTAGTTTGAGTTTTCCACATAAATATGGTGTTCTCTATATTAGTGTTCATGTGTTTTTTATGGTTAAATTTACTATGGATGTTTGATGTGTTAAATTGATAAAGCTTAAGTAAGAGCTAATGTATTTCCACAATCCATGGAATCTATATATAGTTTCTAGATTTGATTGTGTAAGTATTTTTGCATAGGCATTGCAGATCATACTCTGTGATCCATCATAAAGATCACTTTCTCCTATGGTTTTCATTTTCTCATCATGATGATGGATCATGGAGTGTGATCCAAAATTTTGATGCAAAAATACTTACACAATCAAATCCAAAAACTATATACAGAAAGCTTAAGTAGATATTAGAATTGTTTAAGTGTTGATCGACAAATAATAAGCATTCAATAGTTGTTTGGGAATAAAGATTTCACCCCCTCTTAGTTATTTGGTATGGTCAATAAGGTCGAGATAAATAGAGGATGATATATGAAGCTTGTGTAATGGAAAAATAGTGGAGAGGTGAACACAATAGTTTGAAACTATAAATTTCAAGATTTAATGGAACTGTGAGACATAGACACAAATATACTTTTGTGAATATGTTATAGATATCTTGCATGCCATATACCATGCACACCATAGACAATGTCCAAATTATTAACTACTTTGGGAAACACCAATCCTAGCGCTTGGATTTACCTTGGGAATCCAGCCCAAAGTTTTGGATAATTCAAAGAGGCATGAGACATGTTTTCTAGCAAACTTACAAGAAATTTATATATTTTCTATCAATGCTCATTAAGTTTACATGTGGTTCAACAATGAGAATTTGGATAACCATATGTTATTGAAAACTCTATTAGTTATCTAATCATATAATTTATTTTCAATTTAGCTTATGTAAAGCTTTTCATGTCTATTTTCTTTTGTATGTCTAGTTTTGTCAAAAACCAGTATGTACTATTTTTAGAATAGATTTTAGCTTGTTTATCAAATTTTAAAAATAGTTATTTGTTTTAGAAAGTAGATTCCATTTTTCAAAAAATGATGATTTTATTTTTGAAATTTATTTCTAAGCAAGAAAGCTCAAATTTCACATTTAAAGATGTGTCCATGTCTCAAATTCATAAAAAATTCATGCAATAATAAAAAAGTTAGCACAAAAATTTGAGATAAACTACTTCATGTCCTCTAACTTCTCAGTAATTCCACCAAAAAAGTCAACATTTTAGGTGGAGTACATTAAAAACTATGCTACGTTTCTTCACATAAAAAAGACCATTTTTTTTGCTCCCCCTTTCCTAGGTCCTTAATCTCAATCATTTTTTTAAAGAGTATTTTTGAAACTAGATTTGGATGAATACAACTCTTGTTCATCTTTAGATTTTTGATTCTATCTATCTTCAATTTCTCATTGAAGTTCAATATTTGATGATCTTGAAGAAAATGAAGTGGCATCTTATACACCCTTTTTAGTCTTCCACCTTTGTACACTTAGCTAAGATAGTTACACAGAGATGGGGGACCAAAATATTTCCATTCATTTTTTTGGCATCTCAAAAAGGGTATGATGTGTGATCTATATGGTGCACATCATATGGTTTTCCATGTCTATCCTTAGGCTTGGGTGCTTGAGCATGCCAACCCTATATTGCATGCATCACAGTTGGTGTAAACCAAATCTAGCTGGTGTATGCGAAATGTTGCAATGAAAATATGTCATTCTCATTGTCTTCTTTATCTCCAATTTGATCAAGTTATTCAAACTCAAGTCAAATTCAAATCAAAGAGATAAAATATAGAAGAAATATAACATTTAATTCATATTTTAAAAGTTATATTTCATGTGTATATTGTTAGGATGGTTGAGAGTGGTTTTAGATATGTAGGGTTATAATTTAGATTCTAGGTTTTCTATCATAAAATATTAGATTTAGTCAAATTTTAGTGATTAGTCAAGTTTTATAATCAATGTATAACTGTATGAAAATTATCTTGTTCTCTCTATCTCATTACCTTTATCTCCTCTAAACTCTAGAAGATTATTGAAGATTGGGGTATAAATATAGGTACAACAAGATTCAATCAATGATATCAATAGTGAGCATTAGGAGACAAATTATAAAAAAATATAACTTGAATAATTATCTCCATTTAGTCTAATTCAAGAAAGAAAAATTTAAATATTGTATAAGTATACTTATTAATCTTTTATAGAAAAATTTGAGTATCATCTTAAATGTATTTCTCACTAGATTGATATAGTAATAGTGAACAATGATGATGAAGAAGATCATGGGATGTCCTCAAGAATTTTATTGAAGAGTTTGGTTGGTTGAAGATGAAAACCAAAATTTGACCATAATTGCTCTATGTATGGGATAAGGTAAGGTAATACATGTTTCGTGGTTGGAATAAAGATTTTTCTTTTCATATTTGTAAAGTGTCTATGCATAGAAAGTTGAACAACACTTTCTAAAGTAATTTAGGATAGCTTGACTTACTATTAAGAATGTTATCGAAGAGTTTGGATGGTCCAAGATGACAACCAAAACTTGAATATAGTTGCACTATGTATGGGATAAGTTAAGGTAATACATGTTTCTTAGTGGTTGGAATAAAGGTTTTTCTTGTTAGCTCTATAAAGTATCTATGCATAGAAAGTTGAACAACACTTTCTAAAGTGATTTAGGACATCTTATCTAAGAATTACTATTTTTACTATGTTATAGTTTTGATATGTTTGGTTAGTAGGAAGTTTGGGTTGACTTGTTATTTCTAGTGGTTATTATTTATAGTAGCTACTTCTAATATTAGTCATAGTTTGGTCTCCCCACAACTTCAATATGTAATATCTTTAGTATTTGGATTTATATAGGAAATTTTCATTGGCCATACTTATTATTTTTTGAAAGACATAGGAGGAATGTGAACATAGATAATGTATGTAATTCTATTTCTAGGTTTTCTTAGTTGGCACTTGGATATTATCATTCAACAATTAGTCATAGTCCAAAGATTTAGAATTGAAATAATAATACTCTTAAAGTTAAATATAATTCTTAAATTTAATATTATTTTAATAAATTTAAAGGGGAGTTATGTGGATTCCTAAATCAGAATTATATAATGACTTTATTTTGGCACCTAGGGAGTTTTAAGGTTTTAAATAATTTAATAAAATGATTTTTGGAGATAGGTACCAATATATGGAGATATAAGGTGAATATAAAAGTTTCTCTATAAAGTGACTTTTTCTAATTAGAAATTATGTAGGGGTCACTTTATTATATTCCCCATCATAAGTAGAATTTAATATTAAAAGTGAGAAATTTAAGTAACATTTCCAAAATCTTTATATGCCTTTCATTTACAAAAAAAAAATCCAAGTGAAAATCCTTTAGGTTTCTCAACGGTTTGTGATGGAAACCCAAAATCCATCTTTTGAAAGTCTCCCTAGAGGATTGGACATGAAAGTTTCAAATGATTGAAGTCTTTTCTTATCTTTAAAATAAGTGTATGTCATTTCAAAGTTCTTTAGTTTAGGTTGCTAGAAATAAACAAGTATTGTAGTTCATCACGTATTTGTTAGGACTATTGTAGATTATAATTTACATTGAAGGTTTTATCATATATCAGTTTGGCAGGTCAAAAAAAAATTTAAGAGCTCGCTGTATAGATGTTGTTAAAAGATTAAGATTATTTTTTGTTCTTGTTGTTGTATCAAATAAAATTACACTCCATTATTCAAGGTAAAAATTGTATGGTTGGTCATTATTATATTTCATTAATTTATTGTTCATTTTAAAAGATCATAATTATTAATGTTTATTTAGTATTATTTCTTAGTAGATTATGTCATTATATGCCATCTCTGCAAATTTGAAATTGAGTATTAAAACTTGCAAGAAAACTATTTGCTATGGAGGCATGGTAAGAATCACAATCAATAAGATGTCAACTATTTGGTAAAATTCTTCCATAGATAAGTGATTAGAAGTGTGGAGCTTTGCAAATGACAACATGACTATTGAACATACTTGTCAATATTGTGTTATAGTGTAAAACACTTGTATTCTCCTTCTCTCATTATTAGTGTGACCTCTATTAACCTAAGCATATGGATCCTTGAATTCAATGATTATAAATAATATAGGTAGAATGAATCATTGGTAATTATATGACTGAAATGTAAATCTATAAGAAAAATATACTTTGGAGAGGTTGTATACAAATAGACTAAGCCACATTTACATCATTGCATATGCAATGTACATAAATTTTACCAATTAAAATATATAATCTCTTAATCTCTCATATTATTATCATTCATTAATTACGTAAAGAAATAAATATTCATAACTCACCATCAATTTCCTTTCTCATCTAAGGAGTCTAATTTTATTGCAAGAAGTAATATGTATGTGTCATTTAATTTGTTTTACCCTACATTATAAGCTGCTGTTTGCAAAGTAATTCTACATTAAAAACCTTTTAAATGACTATGCATATTACTTCCTAAAAAGAATTATAATTACTTGACCATTCATAACTTACTTCCTAAAAATAATTATAATTACTTGATCATTCATACTTTAGAGTAGGGCAATCCATTGACATTATTTTTTCCTAAATGCTTGAATTTTAAGACCTTCCCAATGCTAGATTGATGTAGGGTTGTGATGGACATTATATCCGCTCAACATCATGTATTGCCACAATTAAAAACATAAAAAAGTTTTTTTATTCTTATATTACATAAAAGGGCATTGCACACCAAGTCTTTTAAGGGTACAAACACTACCTCTTGACCTTGTAAAAATGTGGTGTACTCTCAAGATCTTAAACTAATATTACAAAAATACATTAAAAATCAAATATATTCAATAGTATGATTAATCTTAATTTGTAATTTGTTTTTCATAATAATATATACATGTATTATATAAATTGACTTAAATAATATTACAAAATTGAAAAACTATTTTATTTTTAAACATAAAGTAATAATTTAAAAACCAAAATAAAAAATGTACTTAAATTTATTCGAGATCAATAAAAGTAAATTATACCATACTATACTTGATTGGAGTTTCTCTACATTTTGGATACATATATATGAGAGAAGTTATAGCTACAACATAGGACACAGTTCTTGAAATGTTTATCTTGTGTTGGATGCAAATACCTTGCTGCAAGGCCCCCATTTTTGCACAAGCTTGAAGGATGTTGCCATTGGTTTTTGAGTTTGACTTGAATTTGTCAATCATGTTTGGTTTTTAAGACTGGCTTAACACCTACAAAAAAATTCAAAGAAAATAAGTTTTGTGTATATACTGCAATCAAAGAATTTAATGAGACAATATTTTGTTTCAACATTTTATCAAACATTTCATGTGCTTTGTCTAATAGGGAAGCTACAACTAACACACTTATAAAATTCCTTTTTCATTTAGTATGTCAAAAATATTTTAAGAAAATTCCTTCATTTTAATTAACTTGGTGCCTCTATTTAAAGCTTCCATTTTGGGATAGATAGGGAGAAGACAGAGTCTAGTTTTCAACCTGCCAATTGCATTTGCTTTAAATTTTTTAAAGCCTTTTCAACAAATCATGTTGGCATATGTCCTTCAATAATGAGAATGCATTTCATTAGGGTATTCCATCAAATAATTCAGGCAAGTTGTCTATTCTTCCTAATTTTGCATACTTGTATACCATAGTAGTTGCAAGCTATATCTATGATATCCCACAAAATTGATTACCATAAAATTGTGGTGAACATTCATATCCCCTTTGAAAGATTCTATTTTAACATAGACAAAAATGTCCATAGCCCAGAATACGACTTAATTAGTTGATTAGATTAGTTTGAAGGTTGAACTAAAATATTTATTAGCAGATGAATTCTATGTATACCCTAAAATCTTAGCATTTTAAGAGGCCATGTTTTAGATGTGTTATCTATTATTTTATAGTCTTAATAGAGATGCATGCCAGAGAATTTCCTAAGGGTCATCCATACCCTATTCTAGTGCTACCATTTTTTGCACATCCCGAGAAACTATTTATGTTCAAAATTAGTTTCTTTCCCATTAAGATTATATGGGTAGGATTATAGGGTTCAAAATAATTTAAAATTTGGGTAGGCTAGAGAGTCAACAGAAATGGAAATGACAAATGAGATTATTAACAGGGTCACACCAACCTCGTAAGCAAGGTCAAAGCTTTGAGTGTGTCTGTTAACCCTAACTAATCAAAAAAGTGTTGGATTTGATTGATTAGGTCAAACAAAAATTGCTACATAGCTAAATTTCTTCAGATTGAAAGTTTAGAGGCATGTTAAGACACTTACTACAAGTAGAATATGTTAACTTATACATATTTTTCCTACTCCTAATATAACCACTTTGAAATGTTTGTAATCACATATTACCATCCATCCAATAACACGCCAAGAAAAATTTGAGAAACGATGATAGTGATAGTAATTGACTTCATCAAATCAAGCTTCCTATTGAAGATAAAGGCTAAGTATGGGAAATATGTGTTCATGTGTTGTGACATTAATGATGTTTCTATTAAATAGTACCTTCAATATCTACTTTGAAATAGTAATATGTTATTTTCCTTCTCTCCTTCAACCATTCATAATGAATCAGTCATAAACAATTAGTATAGAGTCATTCAAAGAGAGAGACCTTCTCCAATTATTTGCATGTCTACCCAACTAAGAGTTTAAGAATAGGCAATCTTTAGTGATTCTAGGTCCCTTCACATTCTTCTATTATTTTTTAAGTGTTCTCGTTATAAGAATTTACAAAGTTCCTATGGAAATTAAAATTGAGTTAATATTGTCATAAATATAACCATAGCTAAAATGTGTATTTTGTTTTGCATAGAAATGTACACTATTCCTTTCTAGATGTCAACCTTAATTTAATATATTTTGTAATTGAGTTAATTATTATTATTATTATTAAATTGAATGCAAATAGAGGGAAAGGCTAATTAGCAATTGTCCTTTTTGCCCAAGCAATTGTTAGAATTAAAATATGATGATCTTGTCTTTGTGTTCTTTAAAGTTGTGATGTCTCTTTTCTCCTTAGTTACTTAGTTTTGTCAAATACAACCTGCACACAAATTATAGCTTTTATATTTTAAAATATCATTAAATTTCACCATCTTTTCCTCACTATGATTGATATTTTATACATTTTTTTTTCCATAAGGGAGGGACTCTAGCTTTGCAAAGCTCTTGTTTATATTAAGTTATATAAATTTTTCTATAAAATCAATAAGTGTCCTCTTAGGTATAAATGATAGATTTTGTGGCTCAATAGTCATTGTCATGATTTATCTAATAGTTTCTTACATCATAGGTATTTTCTATTTCCAAAGCCTTAGACTACTTTATGGAATCAATAATTGTCACATCCCCATTTTAAGATAGAATTTGAATAATAATTAGATAATACAATCTTATTAAATAAATAATGATAATAAAGTTATATTACAACTAATGCTAAAATATAAAAGTTAGGAAATAATAATTATTTAATCTATATTATCAATGAAATAATATTTAGCATGATATTTTAAATAATTAATAAATAATAAAATTTTAATGAGTAAATAAAGAAATAAAATTAAATACAAGAGAAAATATTGTAGAGAGTATGTGAAATTTCTAAATAAAATTTAATAACAAATAATAATAAACACAAACAAGTAAGTACATAAATAATATAAATTAACTAAACCTAATGAAAAGTCAAGAGATGTTTAACAAATAGACATGACTCCTTAAAATTAAGATATAAAAGGGAGGAGAGTTTATTTTAGAGGGAGGAAAAAAGAAGAGGAGAAGATAAGAGTTCAAAAAGGAAAAATGGAAGAGGAAAGTAATATGAATAAAATAAGGAAGTGACTTTCTGGAAAGTTATCAATGATATTGAAAGGATGTGAACCTATGAAAGGGTCATAATTATGAATAGTTGTGACTCATAAAAAATATTGTGATTATAAAGTATGAGACTTTTTCAAAAGATTTTAGTTATGAAGTGTTGTGACTCTTGAAAAAGAAGAAATAAAAAAGTATATTTTATCCTTTCCTTATAATTAGAAAAGGAAGAATGTAAGAAAGTAAATATAGAGTTTAGATAATCTAGAAGGAATAATTCATTGAAGGGCCGACTAAGGATAGAGCCACATGGACCAAGAAAAGAAGAATGTAAGTAAGGTGTTTATGGATTATATTTATTTTAATTATGTTTATGAATTTATTTATATTAATGAATCATACTTGTGGATAATATTGTGTTAGCTCATGGGGTTAACACCATGGAGATTAATGAGACTTAAAGCATGGGGTATGCGAGATGTTAAGATCTCCATCTAACCACCATCGCCAAGAATCAATAGATAATATCCATGTGATAGAATATTTTGATGATGTAAACATATGCATATGTGATTGGCCTTGGATAAAGGATGTTTTATCTAAGAAGAATCTTAAGGGTGCACTCCTAGGAAGATGATGAGGTAGTTATGAGCTAGGAAGCCCAATCTGGAGATGTCTTGAAGATTGGAGTTAAATTAAAGGGTAGAATAATATGTTTAGTTTTTTTATTAATGTGATTCTAACCATTAAACTAACTCTACTAGTGGGGACATTATAGCGGTATCAGAGCATAATCTTGCCATTCTATAGAGTTAAATAGGATCTAGAAAAATAATTTATATGAAAGACTAATGTAGAAAGTTAATGACTATTAGAAAGGATTCAAACATATCCATGATAGCAACTTAAGAATTTGGACTAAAAAAAAATATATATTTCAACTCAACAAAAGAAATTATCTGATTGCTTGAGGACAAGCAATTTGAGGAAGGATTGACTGTCATATCCCCATTTAAAGATAGAATTCTAATAGTGATTAGATAATACAATATTATTAAATAAATAATAATAATAAAGCTATATTAAAACTAATACTAAAATATAAAAATAAGAAATATTAATTATTTAATCTATATTGTCAATGAAATAATTTTTAGTATGATATTTTAAATAATTAAAAAATAATAAAATTTCAATGGGTTACAAATAAAGAAATAAAAATAAATACAAGAGACAATATTGTAGAAAGTATGTTAACTTTCTAAATAGAGTTTAATAATAAATAGTAATAAATACAAATAAATAACTAAATAAATAATATAACATAGAATAATATAAATTAACTAAATCTAATGAAAATTCAAGCAATGTTTAACTAATAGACATGACTCCTTAAAATTAAGATATAAAAGGGAGGAGATTTTATTTTAGAGAGATTAAAAAGGATTAGGAGAATATAGGAGTTCAAAAAGGAAAAATGGAAGAGGAAAGTAATATGAAGAAAATACAGAAGTAACTTTCTGAAAAGGTATGAATGATATTGAAAGGATGTGAACCTTCGAAAGGGTCATACTTATAAATAGTTGTGACTCTTCAAAAATATTGTGATTACAAATTATTAGAGATTTCCCAAAGGATTTTAGTTATGAAATGTTGTGACTTTTTGAAAGGATTATAACTATGAAGTGTTAGGACTTTTCAAAGGATTTGTATAATGAAAGGTTGTGACTCTTGGAAAAGAAGAAACAAAAAAGTATATTTAATCCTTTCCTTATAATTAGAAAAGGAAGAATTTTAGAAAGTAAATATAGAGTTGAGATAATCTAGAAGGAATATTTTACTGAAGGGTCGACTAAGGATGGAGTCACATGGACCATGAAAAGATTAAGGTAAGAAAGGTATACACTTATAGATTATATTTTTTTAATTATATTTATTAATTAATTTATATTAATGAATCATACTTGTGGATAATATTGTGTTAACTCATGGGGTTAACACCATGCAGATTAATGAGATTTGAAGTATGGGTTATGCAAGATGTTAAGATCTCCATCTGACCACCATCGCTAAGAATTAATGGATAATCTCTATGTGCTAGAATATTTTGATGATATCAATATATGCATATGTGATTGGCCTTGGATAGAGGATGACCCATCCAAAAAGAATTTAAAGGGGTGCACTCCCAAGAAGATGATGAGGTAGCTATAAGCTAGGAAGCCCAATTTGGAGATGTCCTTAAGATTGGGGTTAAATTAGAGGATTACATAATATAGCTATTTTGTTATTGTTGTGATTATAACCATTATTTTGTAGGTATTACTTGTCCCAAGCTAACTCTACTAGTAGGAACATCACAATAATTGTAACTAACTTGAAATGAATAGGGACTACCATCGATACAATCTTGTCCTTCCATGTTGTTGTATGAGAGATGATGACATTGTTTAATGATTGTGCATACTTTTTTTAGAAAATACAATTGGAGAAATTGTTATGTTGTCATTGATGTCAAACCTATTAATAAGATAGAGCGTCAAACCTACTAGAGAGAAATTTACTAACAATGTAGAGTGCCATATCATTTGATTGATGAAGATAATTTGAAAACAAGAGACCATGAGATGACCTAGTGAAAGGTTGATTTGAGATGTGTTAAGTCTCATGAAAATACAATGGGTACTTGATAAGTTAGTCCTTGACAAGATAATGTGTTTTTCAATCAACACATGAAATATAGAAGATAGGTAGATGAAGCTAAGAGTATAAACAAGGAAAAAGGATAACCTTGACCCAGTATTAGTATTGCATAGTCAATGAAGGAGCTAAAGAAGAAGATTAAGGAACTAATGTAGAAGCTGAACAAAACTACTCAAGCCGAGTGTTAGTTATTGATGAGTAAATATATAACCAAGAATAATAGCAATCAAGTGTAGTAATGGCCAAGTGAGTATGTTGATGCCGAGTGAAAAAGTATAGTGTGTGCCAAGCTACAAAGTGATGGCCAAGCTGAAGAACACAATGATTGCCAAGTGACAACAAAAGTTACCATTTGAGGAAGATTTAAATTTGAAGCTAAGACAATTATAATTTTGAATTAGTTAAAGCACATGGAAGATAGGATTGATGAGCTAACATATTTAATGCACGAGAAGATTTTTTTATGCGATCAAAGGTAAGGATTTGATTAGAACTTTGTAGAAGGAGAACAAAAATATGGAAGGATTCAATGAATAAGACTTAACCCTAAAATCAACAATAATGTTTAAATGGAAAATTTTTGAAAATACCTATTTAAGGATGCATAAGGAATGAATTTTGAGGTTGTTTTGTTATTTTTTGGTGATCTTAAGGAGAATCTATGAAGGGATAGAACAATAGAGGTGAACTGTGAAGAGTTTGTGAAGAGTGATTGTTTGAGGAGAAGCCAAGAAGATTAGTGATGAATATGTCAATAGAGGCTAATCAATGAACCAATAGATAAGAAAATGGAGATCTAAATTTATTGAGTGAGTTGTACTTTATAGATCAAACCTACTATTACATTCTAACTATTATATCAGTCAAAATCCTTTAATAAAGGTTGTCATCTCAGTCATTTTGTAAATCTTTTAATCAAGGTGACATTCTAATAGAATGTCCTTAAGTCCTCTAACAAGGTCACTCCTAATAGGGTGATTAAATCCTTTAATAGGGTTACATATAATAATGTGTTGTACAACCTTTAATAGTGTTGTCTCTTAGCTGAGCCCACTTTAGAAGAGTGAAATATTGGTAGCATGTTATTTGGTAGTTTTTCCCAAATTGATTTTCCATGTTAAATTGTAGTGTCAAAGTGTTATTTTCATGTGTGGATGTTATTATTTTGCATGCTATATTTTAAAATACTTTATTAACTAGTATTCAAAACATATAGAGACAATGAGTTAAGATATTGCAAGAAAAGATAAATTGCTCATGATATGGTTTCTAAGCTTGAGTAATATGTTTGAAGTGATTAAAAGTTGAATTGGTACATTTGGACCCGAGGATAACTTATTCACCCACCCCTCTCATTTATTCTAATTCATTATAACAACTTCTTGATACAAGATTGTTTTGAAGTGAAGAATTTGTAATGGTACAATCATTATTTTGTCAATGATATTAAATCTACTACCTGCTAGTGAGAAAATTTCTTTTTCTCTAAAAGCTATCATTTAGTAGATTGATGAAGAGGATTTGAAAAGAAGAGATAACAATAGCACCTAGAGAAAGGTTGAGTTATTTAGTATATAAAAGAAGCACTAAGACCAACTAAGAAATTGATACTGTTATGTATTGTTTATCTACTTAAAGTCTGAAATAAAAGATTACTCAAGTTAAGACTAGAAGAAGATCAAGTAAGAAAAGTGTCTGCCAAGCCTTGATGAGCAATCAATGTAAGCCAAACATTAATTAGTGGAAGTCAAGTGAAAAACAAGAGGTGCTAAGCAAAGATGAAAAATAGTACAAGCTAAGTGATTGTTAGCACATGCCAAGTAAAGTTTAGTTGGTTCCAAGCATCTATAAACTTTAGTATTTACTGAGTGAACTAGTCTTGGCTGAGTGATTGAATAGTATAGTTGTCGAGTGACAACAAACAATGTTAAATTGAATATTTGATGAATTTGAGCTGAATATTTTATTTTCTTGAATTTTCTAAAGTGTGTGGAAGATAACTATGATGAGCTAGTGGCACATAATTCAAGGTAAGCCATTTTGAGGAAAATTGAAGGAAGATTATAGAAGAGAAAATAGAAATGTGGGCAGATTCATTATATCCTACCTAATCTTACCTAACCCTAAAATGGATGATTGTGGTTAAGCGACAAAAGATCTGAATTCTCTATTTATAGAGATAGTTGGTTAGAAGAAAGGTTGTCATCTGTAAGAACCTAAGAAAGAAAAGGAGTCTAGGTTATTGCTTCATTCAGTGGCCAAACAGAAGTGACTGCAATTGGCATGCAAAGCAAGAAGGCTTAAGAGTATGAATACTTTAAGGGTGAACAAGATATCATAGCTAAAGTGCATGAAAGCCAACTAGAATGAAGGACTAAAATAGAGATCTATAATTTGCAAGTGAATTATAATTTGTTATCAGATCAAGCCTTACTGTTACTTTCTAGTCATAGTATTAGTCTAGGGTAAATTCCTTGGATTAAGGTTGACCTAACAGTCATTTCTAAATCCTTTAACTAGGTGATTTTCTAATGGAATGGTCTAAAGTCCTCTAACAAGGCTCACTTCTAATAGGGTGATTGAAATCCTTTAACTAGGTCACATTTAATAGTGTGTATTGTAACTTTTAACAAGGTTGGTCTTTCACAAGGCATGACTTTAGAAGGGTGAGAATTAGTAGCATGTTACTGATGGTTTTTTTCAAATTGGGTTTCCACATAAAATCCTTATGTCAAATTGTGTGAATGTTCTTATGTTGTTTCATGTTTACATTTTTGCAAAGGTGTTTTGACCTAGGATAGTAACCTACAAAGTTTATGTATTGTATGATCTAATGGATGTATGCATGATAATGTTTTATGGATATGGGTCTACTAAGAATTGAAAAGTTCTATTTGTACATCTAGACCTTGGATAACTAATTCACTACCTCTTAGTTATTCTAAATAATTCCAACAATTGGTATTAGAGCACCATAGTACTTAAGAGGACTAGTTTGAACGTACTAGAAGCAAAAGATCAAGATGTCCAAAAGAGAGGTACCCAAGCTTAACAAGGAGAACTTCTTTGCATGGAAAAGTCTATTGAAGCTACACCAGTGAGATATTTTTGATGAAGCAACACCTAGGAGGTCTTGGAGACCATGCACAATCTACAATCACCACTACATATATTGACCTTGCTGGAGCCCTAACTATCAAGCACCTAAAAAGAAGAAAAAACACAATCAGACAATGTTGGAGATTGCATCTTCCCTAAGCTACACTGAGTTTGATGACACCAAGGAATGTGATACTACTAATAAGATGTGGGATTCTAAATCTAAAAGTCTTAGAGTTAAGTTTGATGATATGAGAATGCAAAAAGGTGAGAATATAGTTCAATATTGTGCTAGAGTAAAATAAGTAGTCAATGTTATTAGAGGAGCAACTGGTAAAATTGAAGATGATACTGTGATCAACAAAGTACTAAAACCCATGCTGCTCATCTATGCTATTAGATTCTCTTCCATACAAGAACTAAGGTGCACACCTGGTAATGATTTGACCCTTGAAGAATTGATAGGTAGACTCACTACTTTTGAGCTCTCTAATTTTGATAATTTAAAATTTGAGAATGTTGAATCTACTTTCAAAGCTATATTGTCATTAAAAGAACCTAAAGAGAAGAAGAAAGAGGTCAAATGTGATTTTAGTGATAGTGATACAAATGAGGAGGATGTAGAATAGCTCAAAGCATTTCTAGTAAGGAGATTTCACAAAGGCAAAAGAAAATTCAAAGGTAAGTTACCTATCATGTGTTTTAATTGCAATGAGGTTGGTCATATTTCTACTAGATGCCTAGAGAAGAAGAACAATAAAAGTAGAGAAAAATACATAAGAAAATGAGATGAGTACATCAAATATTACAAAGATGGAGGGAAGAATTCTTGGTACATTTTTGAATAGGAAACCAAACATGTATACGATGACCATGATGATGAAGTGGTGTATGTTGAAATAAAGGATGATTCTAATGAGGATGAGGAAGCTACACTAGTATCTTATGTGAACAAGAGTGACAAATAGATCATTGATAATGGTTGTTCAAATCACATGACCAGAGATAAAGTAAGTTCATTAGCATTGATTACTATGATGGAAATAGTGTAAGGTTTGGTAATGATGCACCCTATTTGACAAAAGGAAAAGGATCTATCAAACTCATAGAAAAGATCATGTGTGACAATGCTTATTATGTAGAAGGACTTTATAATTTGTTGAGTGTGTCACAATTGAATAGTTTAGGTTACAAAGTTGAGTTTAGGAACAAGATAGAAAAGATCTATGGCACTAATGGGAAACTAATTGGAATCTATTCTATCTTGATATGAATGATGCTACTTGTCTTCTTGTAGAATTTGATGATGTGTGGTTATGACACAAGAGTTTATGTCATGTTAACTTTGATAACTTGGTGAGTATCAGTAACGTGAAAAGAGTCAGAAGTTTGCCTAAACTGAAGAAACTTGGCAATATGAAATGAAAAAAATATTAGTTAGGTAAAATGAAAAAATCTAGTTTTAAAAGTAAGTCTCACACCTCTAAAGAAATTTTGGATATTGTTCATATTGATTTGTATGGACCAATTGATGTGAAAAGCTACAAGGGTGACAAGTACATTATCCTATTTGTTGATGATTATTCTAGGATGATGATAGTTATGTTTCTGAAATAGAAATCTGATGCTTTCAAAATGTTTAAGTGGTACTTAGCTAGAGTTGAAAAAGAGATAAGAAAAATCTTGATATGTTTGAGATCTAAAAGAGTTGAAGAATTTACATCAAATGAGTTTGAGATGTTCTATAATGAAAATACAATCAAAATAAAGACTTCTACACCTAGAACCCCTCCACAAAATGGAATTACTAAAAGCAGGAACAAATCTATAATGGACTATGTTAGGAAACTCATGATGGAGAAGAATGTTTCTTTGAAATATTGGAGAGAAAATATAAGTACAACTCTCTATACCTTGAACCATGTACAAGTCAAGAAAGGTACTCATTCAACACCTTTTGAATTATGGTATGGATACTCACCCAATGTAAAATATTTTAGTATATTTGAAAGCACGTGCTACATTCTTAAAGATTTTAGGAATAAAAAATTAGATGCTAAAAGTGAAGAAGGTATATTCTTTGGTTATTCCACAAGAAGTAAAGCTTATAAGTGTTTAAATACTAACACTAACAAAGTTGTGGAAAGTGCAAATGTGAAGTTTGATGAATATACAAAGGTACATGAAGCTGAACCTATGAAGGAACCTGAAGAGTACAAATATTTTGTATACTTTTATGAAGGTATGCCTACTAATGAAAATGTTGTAAACCAAGTTATAAATCAATAACAAGTTTTAGTGATTGCTAAGTCACATATAATGAATGCAGAGTTGCATTTAGGAATTGAGCTATAGTCAGGAGCTAAGTTGCATACAGAAGCTGAGGTACATTTTGATTATGAGATAAGTTTACATAAAAGAGATGTTGAGTTACTTTATAGAGAAGTACAAAGTGATCTAAGCTAGCAGACCAACTGAGGAAAGAAGAGAAGAACCAAGATTGTCAAAGTATATTAAAAGACATCACTCTACTAAAAAAATTATTGGAGATAAAGATACTATACCAATGAAAAGGAACATGTTGAGAAGTGATACATGTTTTTTGAGCATGCATGATCCTAAGATAGTGAAAGATATCTTAGGAAATGAGGACTTGAGTAAAGCCATGTGAGAGGAGATTGAGAAAAATAAGACATGGACTCTAGTTCCTAGACCAAAGGACATGAATGTGATTAGAACCAAGTGGATGTATATAAACAAGTTAGATGAAAATTGCAAATTCCTAAAGAATAAATCAAGATTAGTTTGAAAGGGATATGCACAAGAAGAAGGAATAGACTATGGAGAAAATTTTTCCCATGTTGCAAGATTAGAAGGATTAAGAAGTCTACTTGCTTACTCTATATACATAGGTTTCAAAGTTTATCAAATGGATGTGAAGTCAACATTTTTGAATGACATATTAGAAGAAGACGTCTATATAGAACAATTAGAAGGAATTTTTGATGCTAACAAAAAGAACATGGTATGAAGACCACAAAACTTTATACGATTTAAAGCAAGCCCCAAGAGCATGGTATGAAAGGCTTCACAATTATCTTGTGAAGATTGGTCTTGAGAGGACTGATGATAACATCAATCTATACTTAAAGATAGAAGGAGGTAAAGTTATTTTACTAGCTGAAATTTTTGTGGATGATATCATATTTAGAGGTTAAGATACATTATGTAAAGCATTTGCAAATGAAATGAAGAAAGAATTTGAGATGTCTATGTTTTGAGAGATCAAGTTCTTTGTTGGTTTGCAAGTATACCATATGAAATATGGTATATACATTAGTCAGTCTAAGTATGTGAAGGAAATATTGAATTTTTTTGGATTGGAAGATTTCAAACCAATTAGCACACCTATGGTGATAGGACACAAGTTGTTAAAGAATGATGATTCAGTTGATGTGAATTAAACATTGTATAGGTCTATAATTGGAAAATTGCAATATGTAGTGCATAGGAGACCTAACATTGTATTATCTGTCAAGATTGTTGTAAGTTTCTCTGCTAATCCTAAGGAGAATCATTTAATGGTTGTTCAGACAATTATGAGATATCTGAAAGAAACAGAAGACTATGGTCTATACTACAATAAAAATAAATTTTTTGAGTTGAGAGCCTACACTAATTCTAATTGAGCTAGAAACATTGATGATAGAAAGAGAAAAAGTGGTGGAGCATTTTTCTTAGGAAAGAGGTTGGTGAACTAGACCAACAAAAAAAAAAATTGCATATCTGAATCTACTGCTAAAGTTGAATATGTGGTTGTTGTAGTAAATTGCAAAAATGTGGTATGGATCAAATAGCCACTCAAAGGTATGATGGAGGAAATCATTGAACCTATGGTAATTTATTGTGATAATACAAATGCTATAATACATTAAAGAACCCTATGATGCACAAAAAGACTAAGCACATTGCAATCAAGTATCATTACATGAGAGAGTTAGTTCAAGACAAAGAAGTGAGGATGGAATATGTGCATACAAAAAAATAGATAGCTAATGTCTTCACAAAATCTTTACCTAAAGATGCTCATGAGTATCTAAGAGGTAAACTAGGGGCGATACCCCTATCCAAAGCTACTTAAGAAGCATAAGTAGTTCCATGCATCAACTAAGATGAATGCTATATCTTACAACTTGATGCAGTAATATTACTTTAGGAGTTGCATAAAGTAATGAAGGAGCTGAATTCAAAGATTTATAGTCACATGAAAGGTGACAAAGGAAGAATATGAATTGATCATATCTACATATAGAGATGACAAGTCTTTGGAATTGTTGTCAAAGAGGGAGATAATGTACCTAAAAATGTAAGGCTAAAGGAGAAATACATATACATATACCTAGTAAGAGGGAGAAAGTATTGAGGGAGATATAAGAAAGACCAGAGATAGATAGATATTCAAATATTAAAAAGATGGAGTGATACTATAAAGAGGGAGATATAAGTTAGAGGGAAAAGATATAGTTAAGGAACTTGATGAAGCTCACATTACTCTAGATAGAGGAAGGACATATACTACACTAATAGAGGGAGAAATTTTAGAGATTTATTTTCTTTTTGGTATTGTTGCTAGTATTGGTTTGTCATCAATGATGATGAGGGGGATTTTTGATATAATATTGTTTGGAAGTGAAAAACCTATAATGGAACAATCATTATTTTTTAAATGATGTCAACCTTGCTACTTGTTGGTGAGAAAATTTATTTTTGGTCTAAAGGCTATCATTTAGTTGATTCATGAAGAAGATTTGAAAAGAGGCAATAACAATGGCACCTAAAAAAAGGTTGAATTATTTGATATGTCAAAGAAGCACTAAGACCAAGTAAGACATTGATACTATAGTGTATTGTTTATCTACTTAAAGTCTAAAATGAAAGATTAATGAAGTTAAGATCGGAAGAAGATCAAGTAAGAAAAGTGTCTGCCAAGTCTTGCTGAGTAGAAATCAGTGAACTTGAGTGAAAAACAAGAGCTGCTGAGAAAAGATGAAAATTAGTGCAAGCTAAGTGATTGTTAGTATATGTTAAGTAAAGTTTAGTTAGTGCCAACCATCAGTAAACTTTAGCATTTATCGAGTGAACTAGTGTTGGCTGAGTGATTAAATAGTATAGTTGTTAAGTGACAAAAAACAATGTTAAATTAAAGATTTGACAAAGTTGAGTTGACTATTTTGTTTTCTTGAATTGTGTGAAGCATGTGGAAGATAACTATGATGAGATAGTGGTAAAATTTTTAAGATAAACCATTTTGAGGCTAATTCAAGGACTATTGTATAAGAAGTTTCTAGAGGAAGCAAATGGAAAAGTGGGCAGATTCATTGTATGGACATCCTAATCCTACCTAATCTTAAAATGGATGATTTTGGTTAAGCATGTGTGACAACCTAAGGAGGACAAGGAGTCTAGGGTATTAGTTCATTTGGTGACCAAACAAAAGTGACTGTAATTGACATGTAAAGCAAGAAGGCTTAAGAGTACGAATGCTTGAAGGGTGAACAAGCTATTAGAGTTGAAGTGTGTGAAAGCCAAGTAGAATGGATGACTAAAATAGAGATTTTTTATCTAAAAGTGAGTTGTAATTTGTTATTATATCAAGACTTAATATTGTTTTCTAATCATTGTATCAGTCTAGGGTAAATCCTTTGGATTATGGTTGACCTAATAGTTATTTGTAAATCCTTTAACTGGGTTACATTCTAATGGAATGGTCTAAATTCCTCTAATAAGGCTCACTCCTAATAGGGTGATTGAAATTCTTTAGCTAGGTCACATTTGATAGTGTGTAATATAACCTTTAATAGGGTTGGCCTTTCATAGGGCATCACTTTAGAAGAGTGAGAATTAGTGGCATGTTACTAGTGGTTTTTTCCAAATTGGGTTTTCACGTAAAATCTTTGTGTCAAATTGTGTGAATGTTCTTATGTTGTGTCATGTTTATATTTTTGTAAATTTGTTTTGCCTAGGACATTAACCTACAAAGTTTATGTATTGTATGATCTAATGGATGCATGCATGATAAGATTTTATGGATATGGGTCTACTAAGCATTAACAAGTTTTATTTGTACATCTAGACCTTGGATAACTGATTCATCCCCCTCTTAGTTATTCTAAAGAATTCCAACATAACTTTTTCACTAACGTGTTTATTATTTCTATTTTGAATTTTGAATGCATAAACATATGTGTACAAGTTTCTAAGTTGAATAAAAATTTTGTGAGATTGTACATATTTTTAATTGTATTATGTCTTATCACTTTACATAAATTTTCCCTATTTATTTCAACTTTTTTTTATTAAGTCTCATTAATGCCACTTTGAAAATGGGTCTTTATAAATAAAAAAAAACTTTTCAATATGTGGTTTGGAGTAGTGTCCAAACCTACTATACTAAACCAATAGTTTGCACTATCACCCACAACTTGAATGAATCAATAGCTTTCAAAATGCTTTGTTGATCATGGAATATACAATAAATTTTTTTTAAAAATTCAAAATTGTTATATCTCTTAGAGTCCCATCCTAAGCCACTTCAATGCGATGAGTTGTTCACAAAGTAAATTCATTGAATTTTAAATCCCTTAATAGGACATCTCATTAATGCTTTAGGCAATTAGAATAATAGATAAAGAGACATTTAGTATTAAGGATTAAAATTTTAAATATAATAATTTAATGGAGAGAAAAACATTTTCAAAATAAATGTGTAATTTATTTAAAGGTTTCATTTGTGGAATATATAAATATTTTATTTTTATTTCCATATTAATAATGAGAGGAATCATTTTTTTTTAACATGGATAATATTCACCTAAGTTGGGATGCACTTGTTTTAACTCCTTATGAATACTCTCTTATATCTCATCATGCTTTCTAAAAGTTGAGAAGTTCTTTTTAGATACATGAATGTAAATGTTTCATCCATGGTCTAGTTATATTGTAGTCATTTTCTATCTTGAAATCCCTAGTCTACATTATGGAGTCAATAGTTGTAAGTGGTGGAATTAATAGGAACAATCATTGATACAATTTGACTTGTTCATATTGTGGTATAGGAGATGATGACTAGTGCAAGATCCCTCATGGAAAAGTTAAAGACATGAAGGAATCAAGAGTCAAAGATGGAGTTGGTATAAAGTCATTAGTGATAAACTATGATATTAAAATTCAATTATTGCCTTTGGGTATAATAAACCTAATGTATTGGAAAAATGTTTTAATGGTCCTAAAGGGATCATAGGACCAAATAATACAACCAATGGACCTATAATGTGTAAGGGTTTAAAAAGGTTTTAGAATTGATTAATAAAGAAATGAGGTCCTTTTGGATGCCTTAGTAATGGGTGGGAGTTGTTACAAGTCCATTTGTTAAGAGTTAGTAATTAAAAATTTTAAATCCCAATCATGTAAGGAAACTTGCAAGAAAACATATTATCATTTCTACATAACCCATAATAGATCTAAAATAAATGAGCACTTCAAATCCACATGTAAGAGAATAGACATTATGCCCACAAAAATGTGACATAAGATATACCTTGGGAAACCCTCATTAAGGGAAAAATCCTAGCCTCCAAAATAATCAATCACCATGTAATATTCAATAAAATGTCATTACAATACTAGCATGGAACCTTTCAAATATATATCCACAATCGAGGAATCCATGTCAATAAGCCTGAATCCACACATCCAATTACATTATTTCAATCTCCATAAATGCTCCCTTGGCTAACTTGTCTCCTGTTGTCTTCCTTTGCCTTGCATCTACAACTGCCTTTGTGGTTTCTTTTATAGTAGCAAGCTCTCACAAAATCACCAAGTAGTACTACACAAAAAAATGTGCCACAATTCCTCCATTGACTCACATTTAATATTGTGTATTTAATTTTGTTTTCCCCACTACTACATAATTGTATCAAATATTATCACAATGTTTTAGTACAAATCATAAAAGATATTCCATGGGAATCTCTACACATTGCATGTCCATCTAGGTGCTCCTAGGTACACCATTACAAAAACAAATATAAACAATATTATACAATGTGTTCAACACATATAGTCTCAATGTAATCTTCCACTTTTTATATACATTCCATAGGGTTAATCTATAGCCACATAAATGAAAAAGTAAACAATTTCTCCTAGTACATCCAACATCATGAATCAAACTACACAATGTGCTCTATCCTAATACACATAGAAAAATCAAAGTACCTAGCATCTCAAAAAGTATGAATGATCCCACTTGGACTATTATGCCACTTCCACCAAACATACATAGGATCCATCCAAAAAGAAATCCACCCAACCTATTATATAAGAATCATAAAATCTTGTACCAACTAAAAATGCCAAGCACAAAAAATTAATCCAAAGGTAATCACATGTATCTATAGCTATCAAAAATCCATATTTGAAATATCACCCACAATAAATACTAACCCATCCAACCATTCATGCCTTGAGAGGTATACCAAGTGAGTCTCACATCATAAACATATCCAATATGTAACCTATGATCACAAGTCTCAAGAGAAATACCTACCACATATACACCAAGAAGCTCCCATTACAAAAGATAATGTCAAATCTATAAAAAAATCCACTCACAACATATTATAGAAGTGAATCCATGTAGTATCAAGGAAATCCACAACACATAAACCAATAACTTGCAAGAACTACTCTCATAACAAGTATCCAACACCCTCCCAAGCTCTCCACAACTAACAAGGGATAGTGATTAGCAACTTTCTAACAATAGAAAATTGGTTTAATATAAATTCTAACACAAAAAATATTCATCATCAATCCTACAATAAAATTTCTCTACCCTCTTATTTAACTACCTCATTTAGTTTAGTTTTGCTATCATTAGCAAGCTTATTATCTAGGTTGACTATTTAGTAATTGACTATGTTTATATAACTACCCTAAATATTATATATGGGTTTTTAAACCTTATATTATTTGATGATCTTTTAGTTCCTTATACAAGATAATATTTTCCCTTAGGATTTCTTGTCTATGTCATACAATTTTATAATTATTGTCTTATTGTCAATCTTTTATGTTAGATGTACCTACGTTTTGACTATGGTATTAAATGTCCATTTATTACTCAAGTTCTTTTAAGTGTGCATCAATTATATTATTTCTTGATATTACCCTAGCTTACCCTCTCTTTTTTCTCTTTATGATTTTATTTCACGTTTTTTAAAGATTTAATTGTTGAAAGGTTTTTTTATAAATAGTCAACCATTAAGTCATTTTTATATCATTCCTTCTAAAGTTGGATTTTTTTGTTTTGTTTTATTTCAATAAATCCAATCCTAGATATTTATGTATCATCAATACATCTATTATCATGAATTCACATAGATCATTGCCTTATCATTTATCTGTGAATTGTTATACCAATTTTTATGTGTTTATGTATAGTAGAAAATGGAAATTAGTGGTTTATCATCACTTTTATAGTAGACACACTTATAAATGAGGTCAAGAAGATCCAAAAATGTATACTCCTTTAGATGAAAACCATGTGATCACTACCCAAATAGATATAGAGGTGATGATGAAAGATTTATAGCTAAGAGGAAGTGAAATAATCCAAGACCCCTTTGTTCTTTTCTGTCTAGTATAGAGAAATGTGATATGTATGCAAGGAAGGTAGAAAAATACATATGTAATGATAAACATCAAGATATCTAATCTAGTGTACCAAACTAAGTGCTATGGAAGAGAGAAAGAATAATAACTCACCTCTAGGGCTAAGAGAGGTTATACTTAGATTTGAAATAACCATGTTAGCCTATATTAGAATCATAAACAAACCAAGAACTAGAATCCAAAGACCTATAATTCCTAGCTCTAAAAATATCATAGCACAAGCAATGGGTCACTTTTGGGAAACATGTACCTAATATTGATCAGCACTGAATGACCTATATCTTAGATAGCTAAAAATAGAGACTATGGATCTATGATGGAAATTGTGTCTTTAGATATACACTTTTGGATCTGCAAATTCACAAACATGCACCTACACACAAGAAGAGGGAAAATTGTTTGTGGAAAGAGGCTTCACTTTGTCAATCTCTTGTTTAGAAATCAACCTTGAAATGAAATAGGTTAAACATATACAACAAGATAAATTTAATATTCACATTTATTTTCAAACTTCCATGGATGGATTCAAACTCACTATCCAAAAAGATATCTAATTGCTTACATGTATGTTGAAATATATAAGTAGAATGTAGGATGTCTTTAATATGTATAGATAAAATTTTTCCATGAATCATAGATCATGGACCATAGAAGAAGGAATAAGATATTGATGATATAGATCTCCTCCCTTGATAGCCAACTCCTTTGCTTCTTATAGAGAAAGGAACTAGATATTTGGAAGAAAATGCTTCAATACTTGATCGATAAAAATATTTTCTTTCTTTAACTCTTTGAATCCACAATATCTTGATAGATTGAGAGCTTGTAAATATTTTTTTCATTCATATAACATGATGGATCTAGGAAAATAGGCCACCTCTAGGAAACCTATTCCTTGGAGTGTAAAACTTGAGTTGGACGATTCATGATCTAAGAGGTGTTCATAATTTTGGTGGAAGATAGATATTTAATTTGATAAAATTGAATATAAACTCAAAATTTGGGTCAAGGGGTAAGGTGAAGTGGGTAAAAAATTAGGTAAATGGATAATTGTGCATAGGAATTAGAGTCAACATAGATTTTTGAGCAAGATGAAAGAAAACAAAAGGATTTTGATTTAAATGATGTATGCAATTGAATGCAGTGCAAGTTCTCAATTTGAATGGACACACTAAGGAGAGATAAAATGGTCTCAAAAAAGACATATTAAGTGTTTAATTCTTAAGAACTTAATATTGGTTCCTACTTTTTGGACAACTTTGAAACTGAAATACATTTTTTCAAAAAATTTCATTTTCAGATGTGTATTACTAAAAAACCATAGAGAACTTGAAGATAATGTAAAATACTAATTTTTAGCATTTTTTCTAGTTTCTAACAATATTTTATTATTATTATTTTGAATTGATTGAAGTCCACTTTTTCTTCTCCTTTGATAAGTGGTTTATATGAAAAAATGATATTTTCAAAGAGTAGTGGTTTTTTTCATCAACATAATTTAAAAATAAATAAAATAGTGAAAAAATTCTTTCAAAGTTACAATGTTAACATCGATACCTAGCAACACTAATTCATTTCATTCAATTTCACTAAAAATTGTAGATTTTGTTTAGTAGTAAAGTGACATTAATTATAATTTAGACAGGTTACTTTTGACAAATATTTAATTTGTATAAATCAAAATCATTTTTTTCTTATGTTTCTAGAAATGTAACACAAATACCTTCATAACACATTTTTTTTCAAAAAAAAAAAAAAATCATTTTCTATTTTTCTTAAAGTTGCAAACGAAGATTTTTGAAATGGTCAAACAATGCATAGTCATTCCAAAGCTTGTTTAGAGTAAATAAATATTGTATATTTAGTTTTAGAATATTGACCTATTTAGTCCTTGGTTGAGCCTTCCAAAGGGAAAAAATTCTAAAAAATGTAAGGGACTTCACTCAAATCTCTATTTTTTATACCTTTGTGTAAAGGACCCTTCATTTGAATCCCTTTGGAAGGATTTGAGTAAAGGGTCTTCATGTGAGACCCTTAGGGAATATTTGGTGGACCCAAAGGGGCTTTGAATGAAGCCCCTTGGCCAAATTCTAATAGCTTTGTAGATTGCAAGATTTTGGCTAAGGGGCCTTCATTTGAAGTACATAAAGGAATAAATATGTCATCTTTCACAAGTTATACATGAACACAAATCTAGTGATCACTTTCTCAAACCAATCACACACCAATATAAGTGAAACTAAACATCCAGGAAGATAACCAAGACCAAAGAGAAACCATACCAATCATAACTTGTATCATGTCCTTCTATAACCACCTCTAGCTATAAATTTTTCCAAGTAAGATATCCTCTATACAACCCAAATTATCCACAATGACACCCAAACTATACCATATTATTAATCATAGATGTAAGCCTATCACAAGAAGATCAAAATCATAAACCATTCCTAAATCAAGGAATAACCATTCATAATCTAAGGAATATAACCAATATAAAACCATCCAACAAAATCAATCATTATAAGAACATTTTCACACGGAGATAACCAATGCTAAAATATCTCTCAAATGAATTCTCTTGAAGTTCTAACTCATGTACTATAGCTCAAGATCCATATCAATGAAAGACAAGCATAAAAATAATACACCTAATAGAAATAATGTGCTATATATCTCTCAAGTAGTTAACCATTGAGTGGACCAAGAGGGAGAAATGAGCATGCTCATCAAGATATCCAAGTCTCTAACCAATACTCAGCTAAGAATAATATCCTCTCAAGTTCATATTGAATCCCCCTTAGACTTCTTGCTAAGACTATTAACTATCTAATTAAATGCATCTCTAATCACAACAGAAATCAGCATCACCATTGGCTCTAAGTATCCATGAGCATTAGTAACCGATCAATCCAAGCCAACTGCAAATAGGCATAAAAATGTAAAGAAGTATCCAATAAATGATCAATTTACTCAATACAAAGAAACTAAACCAAGATCAATGTCAAAGTTCCAACCATGGCCTTAGGAACATAAACATGATAACATGATCTAACCATCTGAACCAAAGAGATAACATGCTCCATATGAACATAACATAACATGTCACAACTATTAAGAGCATATCATGACATAATAGTGAAACCATCCTAACACTAAGGAATACACATCAAATGAAAGCATAAACCATCTCCACACACCATGAAGATAACCACCACCAACAAATACACAATGAAAGTGTCAAAGATTATTCTACGATATTAGGATCTAAGACACTCTCCAATATTAGTAAACACTCAATAAATATATCAATTCAAACTACCGCCACTTAACTATGGTATCAAGTTATCTATGTCATCATAAAATTCATCTCCTACATGAAGAGACTCTAGGTATACATACACACACAATCAAACTGTCAGTACCAATTGAAACCAACATGATACAAACCAAACCAAGAACCAATCCTATAGTGCCACATCATCACTATCACAAGCTCTCACTAAACTTTATATCCAAGATATATATGAAATCAAAATGAAAAAAACCATCCTCTTATTATCATAATCAACCAAGGAATCAAACCATCAAAGAACTCAAAGTGTACACCTTGAACTTCTCAAAAGAAATCAAATAAATATGATCCTTAACCAAGAAGTCATACTACCATAATGGTCTAAGAACAAGTCTTGTTCCCTAACCCTACTACCTCTTAGCTAGGGTCTTCTCTATGCTACTTCTCTAGCCTATTCAGATTCTTTAACTAACCCTAGCTTAGAAGGACCACCTTTCCAATCCTTCCCTCCAACTTGTCCACACCAATGAAGAAATCAACTCATCCCAATCAATGCTCCTTAGATTCTTTATTGTCCACACCAATTGATCCACTCACGATAAAAACTTCCCAAAAATGGAAAGATAGGATTTTTTTCTAGGGCATTGAATCCATTCCAATTCTCATCAACCAAAAATCCATAGAAATCTCTATCAATTTCAAGAAATTTCTCTAAACTAGGCCTAATAGGGCTACAAGGAATTAGGCCTCCAAACTCATCTTTTGGCACACAACTTACAAAATGAATTAACAAGGTGGCAAAAAAAATTCCTATCCTGATACCCTTTTGGAAAACATTTGAGATTCACTTAGCCTTACTTCCTAAACTTGTTCATACAACGAGTTGCTATATTTAAGCCTAAAATTAAGGGTTTCCTCAATATGCTAACAATATTCACAAGGGTTTGTTGAAATGTCTATCAAAAAATATCACCAAAACTTTTGCTTGGCCATGAGACTTCTCCACCCTTATATCTTTGTCTCCATCCACTTGGATTGAAGAAACCAATGCACTCAATCCCATCTAATGTTGTTTCGAACACTGTGATCCCTAACCATGCTCATTTGGCTTGCCTAGGGCATCACTTTAGAAATGATAAACATTTTTTCTAGGCATACCTATAGTAAAATGAGTCATGTCACACTTTCCAAGGAACCATAGAGATGTCATGGTGGAAAGGTGAGTTATGACTCTATCTTCAAAAACTGCTTGGTTCAGACCAATGATTGTGAGGAAGCAAAAGATTTTCCAAAATGAAAAGAAATGAAAAGAAATTTACTAACTAATCACACACATAATCTAGTATTTACATCTACAAACTCCTACACAAGTGACAATGGATTTTTCAATCCATTCAATGACCCAAAGAAACAAAAATGCTCTGACTATGGTAAGATTGCTCAACAAAGCTACTTGTTCATTAATCAAATTTCATCCAAAATTCCATCAAACCCATTTTATAGGTTTACTAAGGCTTTATACAGGTCCAAAAATTTTTTTCCAACCAATTTGAAGTGGTTATTCAATCAACTACTTGAATATGCACTTTTTGCAATAAAAGTTGTCATGACAACTTTTGTAATTTTGCAAAGTTTTCATGGAACTTGAAATTTTTTTCCATAGACTAGATTTGGTCAAAGCATTATGAAACTCTACCAAATGATTTAATATTTCATCTAGGACATGAAACTACCATTCTACATTTCCTTTGTCTAATCTAGCCCTCTAAATGCATGAATGTCATTTTTAACAATGATGTCAACAATTGCACAACACTAGCAAAATTGGACAAAAAAATAATATTGAATGTTCTTAAGAACCTAATTAGATCTTCTAATGACTAAATCACCCTCTAGGACACACTAGTCCTCTTATTAAACTAGTGGCTTGGCTAAAGACACTACAAGCCAAAAGTTGACTAGGAACCCTAGGTTAACAAGTTTCCTTACCTAGGTACTCTTGCACTGTGATCACACCAAAAGTAAATCATGTCACTCCTATAGACAAGATGTCATAAAAAAATTCCAACTTTTAGGAGTCTATAGTTGCAACCCATGTTGCCTCTAATTCTGGCTTAGATTTTTGTTCAATGAGGTGTTGCATGTACACCTTGTGTCTAGTAGTCTTCTTGACCCTTGAATCCAATGCTTTCTTTGCCTCTAGTTATAGCTTGGGAGGTAAGACATTAGGTGGTACATCCTTGCAGACTTTCTATTTGTTCACATCTAGTTTAGTTAGAGGTCCCTTAAATTTGGTTAGGTCTACCACATTGAAGATAGGTGAGATGTTCAAATCACTAGGCAGATCCATCTTATATGCATTAGCTACATATTTAGCTAGGATCTTATAGGATCCCACTCTCTTCATCTATAATTTAGTAGGTAATCCTTTCTTCAACCTAGAATTATTCAAGTGTACCATGACATAGTCACCTACTAAAAATTGAACATCCTTTCTTTTCTCATCTTCTTTAGCCTTTTATCTTTGTGTAGTCTCTTGTATAGTCCTCTTCACCTATTCTTGAATATTCTTCATGGTTTGAGTGAAATTTTCAGCCTAACCACTCCTATACTCTATATCTCCAATGTCTTAAAGTTCACACACACCCCTTGGATGCATCCCATAAACAATGTCAAATGGGCTCCTACCTATTATCATGTTCACACTTTCATTATATGCATACTCTACTTGAGGAATGATCACGTCCCATGTCTAACCATACTCTTTATTTAGGCATCTTAACAAATTATCCAACACCCTATTAACCACATTAGTTTGGCCATCAGTCTGAGGGTGGTAAGATGAACTAAAATATAGGTTAGTTCCCAACCTACTCCACAAGGTTTTCTAAAAATGGCTCATAAATTTGACATTCATATCTAACATAATGCTTAGGGGTAGTCCATGAATCCTCATAATCTCTTTAAAGAATAGATGTGTAATAGGGCTAGCATCATCGATAGTTTTGCAAGGTATAAAAAGACCCATTTTACTAAATTTTTCCACCACAACATAGATGCTAGCACAACCTTGTTTTGTTTTAGGTAACCCTACAATGAAGTCCATGCTAATACACTCCCATGGTCTATTAGGCACTGGTAAAGTTGGTACATACCTTCATTGCTAGCTTCTCCTATTTCCTTGATTCACACTACACACTATTCCACACACTTGTCACATCCCTTGACAATTTTGGCCAATAGTAGAACCTTTGAACTAACTCTAGGGTCTTGTTGATGCAAAAATGACCACTTAGGCTACCATTATGATTTTCTTGGATAAGGTTCTCTCTCATGGAACCCTTAGGAACACATAACTGATTTCCTTTGAACAACAGTCCACTTTGCAAGGTATAATTAGCAAAAGAGCTATCAAAATTATTCTGAAATTTAGAGCATACTTTATAGGCTTTAGAAAAGTCTTCATCATCCTTGTAGAGGTCCTTGAAACTCTCTATGCTAATGCTATGCAGTTGAACTTCTTTAATGTTGAGTATGCTCCTAGTTAGTGCATCTACAACCTTGTTCAGCTACCCCTTCTTGTGCTTGATGGTGAATGTGAATGATAGAAGATATTCCATCTACTTCAAATGTCTATTGCTTAACTTTTCCTATTTATTGATGTAGCTAAGGGCTTGGTTGTTAGTAAACACTAAAAAACTCCTTGTGTAGAAGGAAATGCCTCCACTTCCTAAGAGACTAAACCAAAGAATACAATTCCAAGTCATAAGAGGAGTATTTCTTCTTGGCTTTATTTAGTTCTTCACTAAAGAAGGATTCTAGCTTACCTTCTTATCTGAACACACTCCCTACTACCATCCCACTTGCATCACACTCTAGAGTAAACAATTTGTTAAAACTAGGCAATTTAAGGATAGGTTGTGTTGCCACTTGTTCTTTCAACTTTTTAAATGCATTTCCTACTTCACAAGTCCACCTAAACTTGGTCTTCATCCCACCTTTGGTGTCTAGAAATGGTACACAAATACCACTAAAGTTGCTAATGAATTTTATATAAAATTGAGCTAACCCATGGAAGCTTCTCACCTCTATTGTTGTGGTAGGTGGTGACTAGTTTAAGATAGCTGCAACTTTGTCTTGGTCCATCTTCAAAGATCCCTTTGATACCACAATCCCACCTATAAAATTTCTTACTTCAAAAATTCATGTTTTTCTAAATTTATTGCTAACTTCTCTTCATGCAACTTACTTAGCACCATCTCCACATGCTCAAGATGTTTTTCTCTTGTCTTATTGAAGATAAGTATATCATCAAGATATACCACCAAAAATCATCTTGTATAATATTTCAACACTTCATTCATGAGTATCATGAATGTGTTTGGAGCATTTGAGAGCCCAAATGGCATCACAAGCCATTCACACAATCCATATGTGGTCTTAAAAGTTGTCTTCCACTCATCACCTTCCTTTATCTTTATTTGATGGTAACCACTTTTGAGATCCAAGTTTATGAAATATTGAGCTCCTCAAAGAAAATCCATCAAGTCTTTGATTTTGGGTATGGGGAACCAATATCTTATAGTGATCCTATTTATGGCCCTTGAATCTATACAAAGCCTCCATTTTCCTCCTTTCTTGGATGCCAAAACTACTAGTACTACACAAGGACTAATTATCTTCTTTATTAGATCCTGATATAGAAGTTCTTGCACTTGCCGAGCTACCTCTTTGTTCTACTCTAGAGTAAGCTTATAGGCTTCTGTATTTGGAAATGATGCACTAGGTACAAAATCAATCTGATGACTTATCACTTTTCTAGGAGGTAAAGTTGCAAGAGTTCCATGACTGACAATGTCCTTATACTTCACAAGCATCTCTTGGATTTGAGTTGGTAAGGGTTCTTGCTTAGATTTCTCTTGTTCCTTAGGCTTAAGAAGAATAACTTACCCTTCACTACCTTCATTCTTAACTACATTGATGAACTCTTTCCCACTACTCAACAATACACCAGGAGTCTTAGACTATAATTCATCTTTCTCCAATAAGGACCAAATCTTGAAAGTTCTCCCATCTTTCTTGAAAGAAATGAAATTCTCCTTTCCATCATAGAAAACACCTCTATGATACTTATAAGTTCTTCCAAATGGTAGATGACATGCATTAAGAGGAAATATATCACAAAGTAATTTTTCTTTATAGCCTACAATTGAAAAATCAACCCAAGTTTTCTCATTCACCAACAAACTCTATCTTTTTTTCAACCACGTCACCTTGTATGGGTTAACATGAGGTACCTTTACCAAATTGAGATTATCTACTACTTCCTTTGATACAATGTTATCTATGGAGCTTGAACCCACAATAACTTTACACACCTTTCCCAAAATCTTACACCTAATTCTAAATAAGGCCCTTCTATGCTTGGGTTCATCCTTAACTAGCTGCCTAATCAACATGCTCTTGAACATTAGGTTCTCTCCTCTCTCTGACTTAATGTGGTCTACCTCAATTACTTTAGAACTCATTATGTCCTCATGTGAATATGCAACCCTCTTATCACCATTTGAAGATCAGGCTTGTCAAGACACCTATAGGCAAGATGACCAAGCTGATCACAAGTGTAACATTTTATACTTGCAATGTACATATTACTCCTACCTACACCTCTACCTATATTGGAGACTCCTTGAGTGCCTCTTCCTTTTGTATAAACTTCCCTTAAATTAGTTTCACTACCCTTCTTAGCAAGTCTTGATTTCTTTGATCATTACCTCTGCCTTGGTATCCACCCCTATGCCCTCTTTAGTTTCGCCCTTTGCCTCTACCTTTGAAACTTGAGTCCCCCTTCTTCCTATTCTTTTCTTCCACCTTAAGAGCCAATTGATGACACTTCTAAAAAACTTGGTAGGGGTCCATAGGCCTATCTCTTCTTGGATGTTCCACTTTAGTCCACCCAAATATCTTGCTACTTTAACAGGTTCCTCCTCTTGAATCTTGGACCTTAAGCATAATTTTTGAAATTCCTCTGTGTAAGAGGCCGTATCCAAGAATTTTTTCTTTAGACCTTACCTTTTTATGTGTAATTGTACATCATAGTCTAAAGGTAGATAATTATCCTTCACTTTAGTCACCATGGAATTCCAATTAGATATATGCTTTTTACCCATATTGACCCTTTCATCCTACATGTATTTCCACCATGTCAATGTTGAACCTCTCAGTCTTTATTTTTCAACCTTTATGTTTTGTTCCTTTGGCTCACCTTCATAGTCAACTAATTCTCCATCCCCTCAATCCATTCCATCATTGTACCAGTGTCCATCTTCCCACTAAACAATGGAATTCCTTGGTGCAGGATCATCTTGGGGAAGGGAAAATCCCTAACACAATTTTGGCTTATAAATGGTCTAGCCAACCATTTGGTGAATAAGGTCTATAGATAAATTCCTATGGTATGGTTAGGAGGTCTGGATAAGTAGGAGTTAGGGTTGAGTCATGTTTTAAGCATTTAGGTCATGTTAAGCCTAGAAATGCTCAAAATTTCTCTAAAGGAAAAAAATATGGAAAAAATCATAAAATGGTACAAGAAGTGTTTAGGAAGGGTCCTTAGATGTTTTAGGATCACTTCATAATGGTTAAAACCAAACTGGATAAATTTGGAGGCCTAAAATGTGAGATTGCTAAAAGTTGTCAAAATTGCTCATTGACAACTTTGCAATTTTACATAGGCCATTACTTGATTCCCAAAGGCCATAGGTTTTCAAACATGGGAACTAGTGTTTTTATAGGAAAAGGAATAGTGGGAGTTTTTAACTCAACCTAAGGGTCTGAGTAGTTAGAGGAAGTATAAATAAGCATCATCCAACTCATTTCTAGGGGTTGGTTATGTGGATGTATGGAAATTTCATGGAATAACTAGAAATTAATGATAGGAAACAAGGTTTTGGATAGAAAGCTTGTTTTATTGCATTGGTTTGGTTACTATTATTGATGGAATAGCTGTTTGAGAGCATGTAACAACTCCATGTAAGGTTTTTTTGGTCACTAGTTTTCATTTGATTAGGTTTGCAAAATTATTTAGGTTCTTCATTCCTACCATTTAGTTTTGATAGGGCTTCAATAAAATGGTTAAAACTTGAGTTCCCATGGTTGAAAACCTATGGCATTTGGGAATAAAGTAATGGCCTATGTAAATTGTGTAAATAAATTTTTTGGAGGTTGTGGGAGTCAGTTTTCTAATTTTTCAAGTGAGCCCTATGCAAGCTAGTGGAAGCTTGGTAAGGAGCAATGATGCTTGCAAGAGAGTTCTAGAAGGAATTTTGGATTAACACATGCCAATTTTAGTTAGAAAATGGTATAATGGCATGTATAGTATCCAAGAACTAGAGGATGGAGTCTCAGGTAAAGATTTTCTTGTGTTAGAAGTGTAGTTGCTATCATTGCCCTAGAAACCCTTAAAATTAAGATTTTCTGAAAATGTATTGTACAAAAACCATGGAGACCTAAGCCCTAGAAAATACTTGAGCCTAGGTCAAATGAATAAAAAGTCTAGAAGTCTAGAAGGAATGGATAGGCCTTGTTAAGATATTTTTTATGATATTGAAGGTTCCTTGCTTCTAGGAGGTATATTAGGGGCTCTTTGGGCTACTAGGCCAAAAAGAGCAAGAATGAGTTTTGAAGGCAATAAACTTATCAAAATGATGCAAAATGACTTGGAATGTGTCAAGAACCTCATGAGAGATTTTTAAACTTGATTTTTATTTTCTCATAGCATTTGGTGGACTTTTAGCTTGATCGGCCAAGAAGTGTAGAGTTTGGATTTTTGGGGTTAGAGGAGAGGAGACTAAATTGATTAGTGAGTTTCTTGGTAGAAGGGAATTAGAAGAGAGTCCTCTAGGTTAGGGTTAGAGAAGAGACCATAAGAAGAATAAGAAGAAACCTTGATAGAGAAATAATTCTCTAAGATAAGAAGCTCCCCATCAAAGTGGTATCAGAGCCATAAGATTAAGGCTTGTGGTGTTATGTTGTTTCCCACTTAACTATCAAGTGGATCTACAAAGATGGTGACCAACACAGAATTGGCTAAGGAGGTAGATGAGCTAAAAAATCATGGATGATAAAAATAGGCTTCTTGATGAGGTTATAGAAGAGATGAAGGACAAATTGAAGGAAATGGAAGAGCCAACTATAGCAAAGGAAGATGAAGATTCCAACACTAGTAAAGGTGAGAAGAAGGTAAAATTGGAAGATGAGATTCTAGAACCTGATCCTCCACTTGATGAGCAGGAACCATTCCTTAAGGCCCTCAAGGAATTTGGAGTTAAGAGTCTTGATAATATTCCAGTGTTCCATGGCAAGATGGATATAGAAGTAGTCCTAGAATGGATTGAGAAAATAAAGAATTATTTTGAATGTGAAGGGGTAGTAGAGGCTCAAAAGGTAAAGGAAAAAAAGTCAAAATTGAATGGAAAAGCACTCACTTGGTGGAATTTTGTGCAAGAGGAAAGAGAGAGTGAAGGAAAGAAACTATTGACACAAAATCTTGCACCCTTGCCTAAAGTCTTACCTAAAGCTAGTCTCGTGTAACATGGAAATAATATCTAAAGTGTGGGACATTATGACTGGACATTGAGTCTCTAGAGAAGGCTGACTTCCTTACTATTTGGATGTACCTAACTATTTCTTGAAATGAAAAGGGAGAAGGAATGAATGAAAGGAAACTACCTAATCTAATCTAAGAGGAGGTGGTACACCAAATAGTATGTTCAACCTTATCTTTGACCAAGAATGCACTGTTCATCAATATAACCTCAAAGTTTACAAATTCAACCCTTTCTTAATCTAACAACCATATATAGATAAGAAACCAAAATAATTCTATAAGGAAGAGACTTCACTTTATATAATTCAAAAAGCCAAGTAGATAAAATCATACAGTTGAGAAGTGAAGACAATTCTTTAACACAAAGGCAAGAAGGTATTGCACAATATATTAATGGAAGAAAGAGATACAATAGAGGAGTTTATTAACTTAGAGGAAAAGAAAATCATAGTAGCAAAGCATAGACATACAATGCTACAGAATCAAAGAAAGGCCAACATGAAGAAGGCTTATAAAATCTACTTTTATAGTTCAAGCATAACTCAGATAGCTTCTAGCCTAAGGAAAAAATCAACAAATGCATTTAAGGTTGTAGAGAACAATCACTACAAATATGGGAAAGATCTAATCATGGCACACATCCAGATGTAGGAAAATTACTCCATTCACCAAAAAAAACTTTGAGAAGATAGGAAAAATAGACCATTATCATTTTGAGTGGGTAGATGGATCACCGGGCGGTGATGGAGTGCCCTTTAGATTTATTAGGCATGGGGAATGTTGAAGAATGGTTGAAGGAGATCAAAGAGATTAGATCCATCATTAAAGAGTTGTTTCCTTTATTAGGAACACACCAAGTCAGTCATGTCATCCAACTAGAGTCAATCCTCAAGCTATTCCATGTGAACCAATCATACTTTATCATTCTGCCACCTGGTCACTCTTCTATCTTTCATGTTTGACCTTAACTGCCCATGATTGTGGCTTTGAAACTACCTTTCTTCATTATTTTTTATTCCTTGAAAAAGTATGAATAAACCATATTATTTCTTTGTAGCTTTTCCTTAATGTCTTCTCTTAATTTTTGTGATTAGGCAACAATATAAAACTAGCATCTCATAACATTGCCATGGTTAGAGCTTGACATTTGTCTTTCCTATGAAACTATGAAGCTAGAACATTTACTTTATCACATCATCACAACTTAATATCCAACTAGCATTAGATGCCTATGATCATGTGGAATCATGATCTATACTATCAAGACATCATTCATGTCATCATATCCTAAACCTCAACTTAACATGAAATGCCCATGACTTTGTGAAAAGGGACTTAACTGTCATTTCTTACTCTCCACCTGGCCCATTGAGACACATGTTGTATTGTTACTATCTTGCTATGTATTTTTCATTTTACATTTGTTCTTAGGGACATAGCAACATGCATTGATCCTAGGAGATTAGACAACAAAGGAAAAACCATAGTTGCCACCCACATTAGTACTTCTGATCAATCCAATGCCACCACATCATTAGAGTTCATCCATATGGAACCATGCCACAACTCTGTGACCTTAAGCCAAGATTATATTTAACTCATTTCAACCAAGTAAGTAAGAAGATATGCATAATTATAGTACTAACTATGGTTCAAGCCATAACTCTAGTGAAGCTACAATGACCATCTGGTTTGCTCATTTCATGTTATCATTATTTTACAGCTTGATCCTTTAACCCATTACTGACTCTAGCGACCATGCACATAAGGTGATTCATAACTTCACCATCCCAACCATGTATAACACTAAACTCTCTATGATCATGCAAATGAGAAAGGGTCATAACATTGCAACTTAAATCCTAAGTGAAGATCATAACCCTTTGATCGAGCGATAGAGAGAAATTGCTACATCCCCACTCATACCTAGATATTAGCCTCTTAAATCACAAAGCTACACTAACTACTAAAAGACTATGTCACACATTTGCACCTCTCCTAAGGTTTAAGCCATAGACTATAGTAATTGGGCAATGAAGAATAGTCACACGATTATGACTTGAGTCTCCAAGGGGATAAAGAATAAAAAGTCCAAGACTTAGGATAACAAGTGATAAGCCAAAGTTTTAAATACATCTTTATGTCATTTGAATTATTTGAAATTTTTAATAGATATGACCATTGGCCATGCTTGAAGACTTAGATATTGGTGGGAGGGCAAAAAATGGCTAACAATTTTGGCAACTTAGAGGGGATACTAACCTACTAAGTATATGACCAATGACCTTAAGCATCCATTGGGTAAAAGAGTCATAAAAACTAAGATCTTGTGCATTATGAAACCATAAATTTTCCTCTAACATCTCTACAACTGCAAAATTTCAAAACTTGGCTATTTTACAGAGAGATAGCCTATGCTCAACACTTCTTGGAAAACCATAAACTAGACTAATATATATAGAGAACTCTAACCTTCTCTAGAAGCAAGGTTTGAGGTAAATCCCACTAACTAGAATGGGTAGAACATCACCATTAGGCTTGGATAGCTAGAAAGCATTGGCCTACTTGCAACTAGTGATAACATAAGGTCCACTCCAAATAGCATCAAACTTAGAATGCCTTCCCAGCTTTGGTTTGTCTGTATCCCACTTGAGGACAAGGTATCCTTCTCTAAAAATCTAAGCTATAGCCTTCCTCTAAAAACTTCTTTTGACTTGTTGTTTGCAAGCCTCAAGTGTATGCATAGCTTGTTGCTTTTTTCTTCTGATTCAATCAGTTCTACTTACCTAATTGTCATGGGATCATTTTCATCTAGCTCCAATTCATGAGCAAGCTCAAGAGAGGGATTTTCTAGTGAAATAGGAAGCCTAGCTTCCCTTCCATAAACTATCATAAAAGGTCAATTCCCAACTACTCTCTTGGGTATAATTTTGTTAGCCCAAAGGACCGTCTTCAATTTGGCATGCCAACTCCTCTGATTGTCTTCAATTTTACTCCTCATGATCTTGATGAGATTCTTGTTAGAAGATTCAACCAAGCCATTTCCTTTGGGATAATAATTTGAGGAAGTGCTCAAATATATCCCATTTTATAGAGCCCAAGAACATATGTGAGGTCCAATAAAAGATTTGGCATTATTAGATATGATAGTTGAGGGAACACCAAATCTTATCACAATTCCATCAAGGAAATCAACTACTAAGGCCTCTATTGCATCCTTCAAAGCCACTTCCTTAGTCCATCTCATGAAATTGTCTATGGCAGCCAAGATCCATTTATGACCAGCAATGGAGGGTGGATTTATTGGACTAATGAAATTCAAACCCCATTTTGAAAAAGGTTGGTAAACTTGAATGGGATGGAGGGGAAGGGCAACCAATATTTACTTTCCTAAGAAGAAAGCAAATTTCTCTCACTTCCTTACCCACTTATGGGTGTCATTAAATAGAGTGGGCCTATAATATCCAACCCTCATTATCTTCATTGTAGTGACTCTGGCTAAGAAATGACGACCAGTAAGGCCATCATGAAATTCCTTCAGCAACCTGATGACTTGATCTATCTATATACATCTTATTAGGACTCCATCACAATCCTTTTTGAGTAATACTCCATCCACCAAGACATAGGGAATAGCCTGCAATTTGAACTATCTCCTCTTGGCTCTATCTAGGCCTTGGGGGCATCTTCCTTCTATCAAGAAGGTAGCCATGTCATGCAACCAATCAATCTAATTTTCATTCTCCATTGATTACTCATTTTGGATCAAGAGGACAACCTCCTCATGTGTCTCAAAAGATGAAGCCATTTTCTCATACAGTCCCTTAACTCCTACCAACTTGGGGATCTTAATGTCAATGTCATATTCCATAACTTTGGTAATCTATCCAGCTCTCTTCTCATTGATATCCATGTTCAAGAGGAAATCCTTTACACTTGCATGTGGAACTAGAAGCTAAACTTTTTTGTGAGACAAGAGATGTCTAGTTTTTTTGAGAGCCGTCACAACAACAAGGACCTGTTTCTCTACATAATTGTATCTTTCCTCATAATAATTAAGCCCTTCACTAAAGAAAGCAATGGGCTATTCTAAAATTTCATCATTTAATTGTGTAAGAATAGTTAAAATGCTCAACTTTCCTCCAAGGGAGTAGAGGATGAAATCTCTATCAAAATTGGGTTTGACAAGAGTAGGGGTTGATGTAATTGACTGCCTGATTTCTTCAAAACTAGCCTTTCTCTCTTTGGTCCAAGTGAACACTAGGTTCTTCTTTAACATAGTTGTGAAAGACTTTACCATAGAAACAAGATCAAGGATGAACCTCCTTACAAAGTTGATCCTACCAAGGAAAGTTTGCAATCCTTTCTTATGTTGGGAAGTGGGAGAGCAAGAATTTCTTCTACCCTCTTTGGATCTATTGTTAAGCCATTCCTTGACCCAATATACCCTAAGAGCTTTCCTTGGTTAGTAGAAAATACACTTGAGGTTGAGGAACACATCAAACTCTTTGAATCTTTCAAACACTTATCTTAAATGATCAAAATGATCTATTGCATGCTTTATAAAGACAGTTATATAATCAAGATATACTAGTACAAATTTTTACAACACACCCTTCACAGCCTTCTCCATTGCCTTCTAAAATTTGGCACTTGCATTGGTTAGTCCAAAAGGCATCTTACAATAGGAATAGGTGTCCCACTTAGTGGTGAATGTTGTTTTGTGTCTGTCCAATTCCTATACTAACACCTGATTATAGCTTAAAAAACCATCTAAGAAAGAAACCTTTTTGAACCACTAACCTAGGATAGGACTTGTTCCATGGAGGGAAGGGGGTGGTGATCCTTAAGAGAAGCCCTATTAAGGTCTTTAAAGTCTATATATAGTCTAATCTCTCCACTCTTCTTCCTAATAGGAACAAGATTAGCTACCCATGAGGAGTTCTTGATAAGGAAAATAATGTTGGCCTCTATGAGCCTTGACAATTCTTTTCTCATCAGTGATTCAATCTTAGGGTTAACTAGCCTCTACTTCTACCTAATAGGCTTGGAATTATCATCTAATTGTGCTAAGATAATTTTGGGTCAGAAGCCTTAAGTCTTTATATGCCTAAGTAATAAAATCTTTGAATTCTTGACATAATTTAATGAAGACCTCTTGTTCAATATTAGTGCATACCTTTCCCAGGTTGAGAGTCCTTCCATCAACAATAGTGATAGGCATATGATCATCCTTTCTTGAAGTCATATTTGAACCCTTGTTCTTTTCTTGATCATTAGAGGTGAAAATACCCTTCAAGGTGGCTAGATCTTTAGGCAATCTATTGGAGTTCAGGTTCAAAATCTAGTCCCCATATTGACTTTGGAGCTTAGACTAATTTTTAGTAGAGAACTCTACTTTATTTTACAAGAAATTGACAATCTGCATATCAGAGTCAAAAACTTGCCAACTTGTGCAATTATCAAGAACAATAGGCCTTACAACAATTTTTTTCTATTGCTCCTTTTCATTAGCAACATGCTTTGGTATATCATAAGAAGCACCAATTGCTATCCAAGCCTATTAGCATGTTTATTTTCTCTCCTAGGCACACTCTAGATGTTGAATACTTCGAAGCCCTTCAAAAAATCCCAAACCTTGTGCTTGTATGATTTGAGAAGGTTGTTCTTTGTAATATTTTTATTTTTAACTTAATGAATGACCAACTCACTATCCCCAAATGCCCTTAGATCCTTGATTCCTCTTTCTTGTGCAAGCTAGAGACCCTAGTATAGAGATTTGCACTCTGCTACATTATAAGTGTAGTTGAATTGGAGCCTGTAAGAGAAATAGTATTTCTCCAATTTAGGGGAAATGAGCATGAAACCATCCCCTGAGCCATTTTTGTTTCTTTAGCTATAAAAAACTATGCTCCACAACCCATCAATATTTTCTTCCTTCTTTATGAGATTAGGAATAAGAGCATCACTCTTTGATATGCCATATGTGCCAAGGCTTGTCTCTAGAGCTTCTTGTACTAGATCAAAATGATAAGTAGAAGACCACTCATCTAAAAGAAAATTAGGCACCTTTGCCAAAGAAGTTATAGGCTCATGTGCTATGTCTCCATCCTCTTCTTTTAAAATAGTTCAATTCATGTTTATGGGACTCAGAGTATAAGCTTCTATATGATTAAGAGCTAGATGCTCTACTCTTATGGAAGCTTTTGTTCCATACCTTATTCTTAAAAACATATGAGACCAATAAAATAAAATATAACCACCTATTTGTGCAGTAAAGTCTCTCAAAAGACATATTGCAAAATGTGGTTTGACCTCAGCTATTGATATATCTTGTGGAATAGTACAACTAGGGTGAACATGTAATGCCATTTCTACAAGTTTTAAGACTCCTACAGTCTTGACAGAGCTACCATCTAATTAGAGCACATCTCTAATCATATTTGATACCCATGAGGTTGGCTACACACCTAGGAATTAAAAAGCTACTAGCCTTTGAATCAATCATGCAATTATGGACTAGTTTATCTCCTATGATTACATAGAAAGGATGAGGCCCAATTTTCTTACTTGTTTATCCTTCTTTTATTGGCTGCATCAAGTTTATTGCATTCTCCTCTCTATTTGGTTGATCTTTCACTTCTATTCTCTCTATTTCTTGTTGCAATAGCCTCTTCTATGATGGTATAGTAGCAACAACATCCCATATAGAGATATTAAGATTAGTCTTTTTCATTTGATCTACCACATTAAAGGGAGCATTAACTACTTTGATTGAAGCTTTAGGAACTGCATGGATAGTTGGATGAATTTGAGGAGTCTAAGATTCAATATAATTCTTGTTTCTCATATCTTGCCTTTATTGAGGAGTGATATTGGATTGTGAATCAATTACTGGCACATGAGGAGCAGCCTTTAAACTTGAAGCTTGAATTGGTGGAGGGAGGGCATCCTTCATAGATCTTCTCTTACTTCTAGTGTTGTGAGCTATGACATCATGACTAGTACGGTAGTGTTCCTCTGAATGATGGTTCATGAAAGAGAAATCACCTTGTTGGTGTAGATGAGAAGCATTAGTACGCTGATTAGCATTGTGTTGCTGCTTTGCTACTTTTTCTTATGTAGTTAGTGCTAAGTAAGACTCTACTCTCTGAAACATACAATATCCATAGGAGTAGTTACAAGAAGCGTACAAGTCTTGATCTTGAGCAAGATTATTTTGAGGGAATAAAGCCCTATTTAGGTTGGTATTCATAGTAGGGGCATTGTTGATAGGTCTATTATGATTATAGGGGACATTAATTTGGTTTGGGTATCCATTATGTATGAGACCTTGATACTAAAGTTAGGGACGCTTATTCTTTTGAGCTTCTTATCTCTTCATATCACCAAATCATTACTCATTTTTTGCATCATTGCATTATTGTTTTCCATCTTATTTTCTTGATCTTGCAACTTCTTGTCTATATTTTGCATCAATATTTGCATCATGGCCTCAATATTATCAAATCCATTAGAAGATGTGGAAGTTGAAGGGACAATAGCAATGGGTTGACTTGTAGATGTGGTAGGGATAGGGGCTATTGTAGGTTAATGATTAGGCATGTTAGGAAAGAAAGGGATTTGGGGCCTTAGATCTAACTTCCCTCCCTAAATCAAGATATTTCCTATCTTTATGGCTATCTAATAAGCATTTGGTAAAGGGTCTCCTCCCATGGATTGTAGAGTGGTAGCAATATCACTATTAAAGGCTCTAGGGTAATACAAGAAAGCATTACTAGGAGAAGGCTTTACTACAGTGGGTATTCTATCTCATGTCTTCTAAAATCTATAATTAAAATTGGTCATATATTCATGGGGTACCCTTTTGATAGTTGTCAGCAACTCCAAAAGTGATAGGTGATCACTTTTGTCCTTAAACTACTTACAAAGCCCTACTCCTAACCCATCCTAATCAATAATAGAGTTATGAGGAAAACCTCATTACCATTATAATGCTTTTCCCTTTAAGGATGAAGCTAGAAGCCTAACAAATAGATCATCCTCTATAATACTATGTCTATTACAAATATTTGACATTTCTTGAATATGTTCTATAGGAGAGATGGAAGTTTTACCAATGAAATCAGGTATACTTTTGAGAGTTGACACTAGAATATCATGTCCTTAAGCCAATAGGAGAGGACTTACACCATTAAAGGTGGAAAATGCATGTGATATAGGTTGTTTGATATGGAATAATGATCTATTTAGATGAAAATATGACAACCTAGGCTGTGATCTATCAATAGAAGGAGTGGAAAGAGATCTTGTAGGTGTACTTGTTACTATTGCACTCCTAATTGGTAATAGAGATAATCTATTTCTCTATCTTCTAGGGTTTGAAAATGAAAGCTAAATGCATTGAAAATTACCTCTAGAAGATTCCCTTGTATGATCTTCTATCATGAATCATAACAACTTGATCTAGAAACTAGATGTATTGTAGAATAGAGTCACCAAGTACTTGAAAATGAGCCTCTTGAAGGCCTGAAAATACTAAGAGTAGCACTATCTTCTAAGCATGTATTGGAACTTTTATTCTTTGACAATAGTGAACTTATAATACTTCAAGAATTTGTCCCAGTAGGTGTGCCAAAAATAGTTGACCCAAAAGCTTTCACTCTCACCTAAAGTCTTACCTAAATAACATGGAAACAATATCTAAAGTGTGGGACTTTGTGCCTTGAGATTGAGTCTCTAGAGAAGGCTAACTTCCTTACTATCCGAATGCACCTAACTATTTCTTGAGAGGAAAAGGGAGAATGAATGCATGGAAGAAAACTACCTAATCTAATCTAAGAGGAGGTGATACACCATATAGTATGTTCAACCTTATCTCTAACCAAGAATACATAGTTCATCAATATAACCTCAAAGTATACAAATTCAACCCTTGCTTAATATAAAAACCATATATAGATCAGAAACCAAAAGAATTCTATAAAGAATAGACTTCAGTTAATATAATTACAAAAGCCAAGTAGATACAATCATATAGTTGAGAAATGAAGACAATACATTAAAAAAAAGGCAAGAAGGTATTGCGCAGTATATTAATGGAAGAAAAAGATGCAACAAAGGAGTATATTAACATAGAGGCAAAGGAAATTATAGTAGTAGAGAATAGACATACAATGCTACAAAAACAAAGAGAGGCTGACACTAAGAAGGGTTACAAAATCTACTTTTATAGTTCAAGCATAACTCAAATAGCTTCCACCCTAAGGTAAAACTCAACAACTACATTTAAGGTTGCAGAGAACAATCACTGCAAATCTAGGAAAGATTTGATCATAGCACACATTGAAACATAGGAAAATCACTTTATTCACCAAAGAAAACCTTGAGAAGACAAAAATGATTACCATTATCATTCTGACTAGGTAGATGGATCACCAAGAGATGATGGAGTGTCTCTTCACATTTATAAGGCACGAGGAACATTGAAGAGTGGTTGAAGGAGATTAAAGAGATAAGATCCACCATTAAAGAGCTTCTTCCTTTGTTATCAACATGCCAATTTAGCCATATCATTGGTCAACTAGAGTCAATCCTCAGGCTTTTCTATGTAGACCAATCATACTTTATCATTCCACCACCCAGCTAGTCTTCTATCTTTCATGTTTGACCTTGACTGCCTATGATCCTAGCTTTACAACCACCTTTCTTCATTATTTCTTATTCCTTGTAAAACCATGAACAATCCATACTAATACTCCATAGCTTGTCCTTAGCATCTTCTCCTAACTATCACAATCAGATGACAATATGAAATTGGCATCTTGCAACATCACCATGATTAGGGCTTTAACATTTATCTTTCTTGCAACATTACAAAGCCAAAACCTTTACTTTATCACATCATCACAACTTAATATCCAACTAGCATTAGATGCCTATGACCATGTAGAACCATGACCAAAAGTACTAATATACCATTCACATCATCATATCCTGAACCTCAACTTAACATGAAATGCCCATGACTTTGCAAAAATGGACTTAAGTATCATTGCTTACTCTCTACCTAGGTCCACTGAGCCACATGGTGTATTGTTGCTAACTCACTATGTATTTTTTTTGTACACTTTTTCTTAGTGACATAATGACATAAATTAATCCTAGCAGATTAGATGGCCAAGGAAAAACCATAGTTACCAGCCACGTCAGTACTTCTGATCAATCTAGTGATACCACATCATCAAAGTCCATCCATATGGTGCCAATTCCATAGCTTCATGACCTTTACCTAGGAAGTGACACATGATCGTAGTACTAGCTATGGTTCAAGCCATAACTCCAACAAAGTTGTGATGACCATCTAGTCTGTTCATTTTATGTTATCACTATTTTGTAGCTTGATATTTTAACTCATCATTGACTCCATTGACCATGCACACAAGGTGATTCATGTATTTTCCATCTTGACCATGGTTAACACTAAACTCTCAGTGATCATGAAAATGAGGAGAGGTTGCAACATCACAACTTAAATCTTGAGTCAAGATCATAACCCTATGATTGAGCAATAAAGAGAAATCATTATATCACCACTCATAATTGGATACTAGCCTCTTAAACAATGAAGTTGTGTTGATCACTGAAAGAATGTGTTGCACATTCATACTCTCCTAACGATTATGCCATAGACTACAATGACTGGGTGATGAAGATTAGTCACAGAATCATGACTTGAGTCTCCAAGGGGATCAAGCATAAAAATCCTAAGACTTAGGATAACAAGGAATAAGAAAAAGTTGTAAATATATCTTTATGTCATTTAAATTATTTGAAAATTTGAATAGATATGACTGTTGGCAATGCTTGATAGACAAAACTTAGCTTTTAGTCGAAGGGAAAAAAATGGCTAAAATAAATCAATAACTAATTGGAAGGCTATGGTAGCAAAGATCAAGGAGACATATCTATCAAAGGATTATGAGATCTAACTTCACAAGAAAAGGAAGAATCTCAAACAAAATGATCTTGGTGTAGTATCCTACATTGAAGAGTTCAAAAAACTATCCCTATCCCTAAGGTAAAGGGTACAAGAGGCAAAAAGCATCAAGGTAGCAAGGTATCTGAATAACCTTAAGTGAGCTATACAAGATTAACTAAGTTTGTTCAACCTCACTACCTTACATGCTTGTTTTAAAATGGCTCAAAAGGTGGAAAACAAGTTGAGGAAGAAAAATTAATTAAACTCCAAAGTAAGATGTAGGGGAAGAGATTTTAGAGGTAACTCAAGTGGAGGTTATAGTGGAGGGACCAATGATCAAAGGACCTATGGGTAGCTCAAGTGGACTAAATAGACCAGTGAAACCAGTCAAAGGGGAGGTTACAATAAAAGAAGAGGTGCCAATAATGGTGGCAGAGGAAGGTACGAGAATACCATCAGAGGATCACACTTTAGTAACATGAAATGTTACCAATGTGGAAAGTTAGGGCATTCTACCTATAGATTTCTGGAGAAGGAATCAACATCTTATGGAGAGAAGAAGATAACTTATATCCAAGAAGAAGAGAATCAAAAAAAGATGAGGTAGACCTTAAAGTAGAAAAGGGTGAGAACCTAATGTTGAGAAGAGATTTAGTTAAGGAACTAGTCGAGGACGAAGCTAAAAAAAGGAGATCACTTTTCATGACCACATGCAAGGTACTTGGAAAAGGTATGTAAAGTGATTATAGACTCAGGGTCTACTGATAATGTGATATCAAAAGAAGCAAGGCACAAACTTGGTTTGACAAAATCTCATGTGTGTCCTTATAGGGTAACTTGGCTGAATAAAGGGCATAATTTATTGGTGAATGAACAAGTATGGGTGGATATCACCATTGGCAAGTACCGAGATAAGATCCTATGTGATGTACTCCTAATGGGTGCTTGCCATTTGCTACTAGGAAGACCTTGGTAGTATGATAGAGAGGTATTCCACCATGGGAAGAAAAACAAATATTCCTTCAAGAAAGATGCAGTCACCTGTAGGATATAGTCATTGTTAGAAGAAGACAAGGTAGAGAAGGGTACTACTAAGACATTATTCATGAGTGGGAAATATTTCCTCAAAGACTTAAAGGAATGTGAAGGAGTAGGGTATGCCATTGTGGTGAAGCCAAAGGAGGAGAATTCATTAGCACAAGCACCTATACCTATAGAAGTACAAGTACTACTAGATCAACTCAGGGATATCATATGTGATGGAGCACTACCAACATTACCTACAAAGAGAGCCTTAAGCCATGAAATTGACTTCATAGCAGTGGCATCATTACCAAACAAAGCTATATACAAGATGACACTAGAGTAGAACAAGGAAATAGTAAGGAAAATTCAAGAATTACTTGATCAAGGATTCATTAGGAAGAGTATCATTTTATGTGTAGTGCTAATTATTCTATCCCCTAAAAAGGGAGGTAAGTGGAGAATACATACTAATTCTAGGGCAATCAATATAATTTCAATTAGATTTAGATTCTCTATTCCTAGGATAGAGGATCTAATGGACTATCTTGGTGGAGCTAGATACTTTTCTAAAATTTGTCTCAAGACTGGCTATTATTAGATTAGGATGAAGGAGGGAGATGAATGGAAGTATGTATTTAAAACTACTAAGGGTCTCTATGAGTGGTTGCTAATGCCATTCGGTATTACCAATGCACCAAGCACCTTCATGAGAGTTATGAATGAAGTCTTCAAGGATTATATAGGAATGTTTTTTGTTGTGTACCTAGATGACATCCTCATCTTCAACAAGACAAAAGAGGAGCACATGAAACAATTAGAAATGGTATTAAGGAAGCTTCAAGAGGAGAACTTGATAGTGAACCTTGAGAAGAGTGAATTCATGAAAGAAGAACTAGTGTACTTGGGTTTTGTACTTTCTAAAGGAAGTCTAAAAATGTATAAGAGTAAGGTAGAGGCCATCTTGAGTTGGCCTACTCCTAGATCAACTACTGAGGTTAGAAGTTTTCATGACCCAACACAATTCTATAAGAAGTTTGTGAGGAAGTTTAATGAAATTTGTGCACTAATGAATGACACCATCAAGGGAGGAATGAAGACCAAATTCACATGGACCAAAGCTACAAATGGGAGTTTTGAAATGTTGAAGAAGGAGGTGGAAACCCAACTAGTATTGGTCTTGCCAAGTTTTGAGAAACCATTTGTGGTAGAGTGTGATGCTAGTAACATAGCAATGGGAGTAGTATTAGGCCAAGAAGGGAGGCCTGTAGAATTTTTTAGTGAGAGATTTAATGAAGCCAAGAAAATGTATTCAACACATGATTTGGATCTCTATACACTTTTTGAAGCCCTTAAGAAATGGATGCATTACCTATTCCCTAAGGATTTTGTTGTCTTTATTGATAACCAAGCACTAAGTTTTATCAATTCATAGGAGAAGCTAAGCTTGAGACACATAAAATGGATGGAATTCTTGCAGTCCTACACTTTTACTATCAAACACAAGAAGGACATCAAAAAAAAGGTGGCAAATGCTTTAAGCAAGATATTGTTGATAGTTCAAGAAGTCAAGTTGCAAAGCATAGGACTAGAAGGATTCAAAAAAATGTATGGTGAGGATATTGATTTCTCAAAGGCATACATGGTATCTATCAATTGAGAAAACCATTTCCATAGTCAATTTTTTGAGTATACATTGAAAAATTGATTGTTGCTTAAGGGTTAGCAATTTTCCATCCCAAGGGGATCCATGAGGGAGAATCTCATTTAGAAAAAGAACAATGGAAGCATGAGTGGGCATTTTGGCCTAGAAAAGACCCTAGACCTAGGGGAAAGGTTTTACTATTGGCCTAAGATGCAAATATATGTGAGGAGATATATAGAGCAATGTGGCCTATGTTAGGAAAAAAGGGCACCTCATCCAATTTAGGACTTTATTAGCCACTACCCATCCCTAATAGGCCTTGGGAGTGCATAAGCATGGATTTCATAGTAGGCTTACTCAGGACTAAGATAGAGTTAGACAGTGTGTTTCTGGTAGTTGATAGATTCACCAAGATGAGGCATTTTATCCCATGCAAAAAAATAATGATGCTAGTAGAATAGCTAGCCTATTCTTCAAAGAGGTGGTCAGAATTCATGTGCTACTAATGAGCATTGTTGCTGACAGAGATGTCAAGTTTATGGAGATGTTTGGAAGACCCTATGGAGGACATTGGGTACAAAATTGGATCATGGTTCTACCTACCATCTCCAAACAGATGGGTAGAAAGAGGTTATTAATAGGGTCCTGTTGGGCATTCATTTTGTATGAGGTCAATGGTAGGAATCCATTGCATAATTCCTCTCTTGAAAAGAAAATATTTTTTTAAGGATCCACTCCAAGGTTTAGTATTTGTCTCGCAACATACCAAAATCTGCTCAGTAAAAGATAAATGTGAGTGTTTGCAAGGAGGCCTTTTTTGGTACCAAAGACTCTTTTATCTCAGAATCGAAGTAAATCTATTCAATGTCTCAAAATATCACACCAAAAGAACAAGATTTTTGTATTTTCTATTTTTTCAATGAATGCAACTCTGACAATGTAGCTACTATGAGGTCCTATTCTAATAGGGGGTTAGCAAAGAAAATAACTTAACTGAAAGAAAAATAATGTGAAAATTGAAATAACATGAAATTGAAATTCCTAAATGGACATAAGCTATAGAACACAACATGCTACGAGTTAAATCTTTGAAGAAATTGGTAGGAAACTAATGAAAATAGGAGCAACACTTCCTAGAATCCATTGATGCAATCGTCAGTAAGAAACTTTAATAAATCAATATTTCACTCTTCATCAAATCACAAGGCCACAAAAAGTGCACTCATGTGAGACAAAAAGCTATGTACACACAATCGAGGGATCTCTTCTCAAGCTCGTTATGTAGTGGAATTCACATATCTATAGCAAACACTAGAACTAAAACATTGCACAACTAGAAACAACACAATAAACCTTTGGCTCAATCACAATCTCATGAATAAAATTCACAAAAAAATGACACATTCAAGCAAGAATAACTAAAATTTGAATGCTAACACCAAAAGCATAATTTTATTGCATAATAACGGCGGCCCTTGTTACATTTTACAATGGGGTATTTATAAGAAATCATCTCCTCAATTTGTGTTGAGAGTGAGAGATATCTTCATGCAATAAAATGCTTTTGAAAAAATTAAAACAAACTAAATATACAAAAACTACTAATCTAACTAGACTCCATCCATATTTTGTTCATTAATTGGATGCATGAGCCCTTTACATGTCAAAAACAATGAAAGCATGAGAGAGAAAGTAGGAGGAAGCCATCAGTCAAAGTGGAAGTGCATGGATGTGCCAAAAAATAGAAGCTAGCCATTCACTAGGTGTATGTCGGAGTTAACTTGCCATCAAAATGTGCTCCTGATGCATGGAAAGTGCTATTTTTGGAACTGGTAGTCAAATATTGGTGGACCTCTGAATTGTGAAGCTGTGAACTTGTGGACCTTGACTGGGTCAAAATCTCAAATTTTTACTCAGTGTCAAAATTAAAATTCTGGCATCTGGGTTTTGTTCATCTTCATCCCAAAGCTATATTTGGATATTTACCCTTGAATTTCTCTATCATCTCAGTAATATTAGCCACATCTGGAAGATCTAAAGCCTCATATTTGTCCTTGACCTTTTTTTTTATAGTTGTCCACCTCAATTTGGGTCTCTACGAAATCTCTGAGTTTGGTGTCCAACTCTAACAACGCTTCCTCTATCTTGAAGGCTTGTTTGATGTATTCATCACTAGATGCTTCCTCTAAAGTCTTCTTGAAATTTTCCATGACTACCTCAACTAGAAATAGCTTCTCTCATTCTTCATCTTCAAAAATGTCCAAGCATGCATCACTATACAACTTTTTTGCTTCCAAAATTCACTCTCAAGCTTGGTCCTTGAGCCTATGTATCTCATCATGCAATGTTCCATCATTTTATTTCCATTTGCAATCTTCTCTATCCAATCATCTATCATGTCCAACTCTTCTCTGGTATATACATCAATCAAAATGTGATACCTTTGCCCTTTTATGGCTTGTAGAGTTTGCAAATCTTTGCTCCATGCCCATACCTCATCCATGATACTAAAGTCCTACCTCAAAATTTCCATGAGCTTATCTACATTCTCTTACCTAGCATGCAAAAACTTCAAACTTCCTATGATTATAGTGACACCTTTATCCTCAAGGCTATCTTGCCAATCTTGATAAGCTTTTGAAAATGGATTGAGTTGTACACCTTCCCCTTCTCCAATAATGGAATTCAAAGTCTTCTCATGGCTTTCAAAATCAAGAGGACCAATAACTTAAGCTAGATATCCCTTTAGGATCTCTACTTGCCTTCAAAGTGTTCTAATTTCAATCTCATCTTGTTCCATGTGGTTGAGAACCTCTTTGACTCCCATAGTCATCGTCTGTCGAGATGTATCCCGTGTAGGCCTTCCCAACATAATATCTTTCACTTCATAGTCCTCAAGACTAATAGCTTTTGCATCTATACCTCTAGGAGGGTGAGCCACTTGTGCAAATAAGTCCTAGTTCTGTGTAATAGTGACGAATGAAAATGGCATTGCATCATGTAATGGAGACTCAGGCTTGTTCAAGATCTCTACAATATCACAAATGTCATCCTCTGAAGCACGAAACTGATGCTTGACTCTTCTCATTATTTCTTTATAAAACCATCTTGGGATATGTCTCTCCCTAACCTAGGTTCTAGATGAGGAATGGATGTGTTCAACCACCTCCTTACCTTTATCACTCTTACTCAGAGTCTCCTGCTGTGAGGACTCTTCTTCTATAGTCTCAGTCTCTATAGATCGTGTAGTTTGATCCTCAACTTTTGGAGAAGGTTGTTGTGCACATTCTACTATCTATGTCCCTTTTGATGGCTCATCAGTAACCCTTAGTTTTGGTTGCTCTTGTAATGGCGGTTCCTTTTGAACACGTTCCTCTTCTAAACTCAGAGGTGGAGGAGTTACTGAACCTTTATCTACCACTGTGACCTGTGATGGAGATGGAGGAGTGAGATGAGGACCTTATGTCTTTGGTGGCATCTACATCCAATATTTCTATTGAAGTTCACCTGTAGGGGTGTCTCTAATCTTATCCCCAACTAACTCCATACCCACAAGCATGAAATCAAAATCATGGATGGAGAGAACATCTTCACCTTGCTCCCTTTGCTCATTCAACCATCGCTACACTTCATTCTCCGAAGAAGAGAGTTCTATAGCTTTTTCTTGGGTGGGAGGTAGGGTATTTGTGGCACTCTTCCTTCTTTCCAATTTTTTGGCTTTTGCCAGTCGAGTTCTCCTTTGTAAGGGTACTTATTCCTCCTCCTCATCTGATTTCATTTCTTCCTCATCTAATTCTTCCTCTTGAATGGTTTCAGGAATAGATGGATTAGGCACTAATCTTTTATGGACTCTTTTCCTCTTATGCATCCTAACCTTGATCCTCTTTTGTCTCTTTGGAATCTCCGAAGAAGTAGAATCTTCTTGCATAGGAGGAGTAGAAGTCTCTGGAATCTCTCTCTCTTTAGGTTGGCTATGAAAAATAGGAGGCAACTAAAGTTCATCCCAGATTCGAGAGGCTCCAATACCTTGGGATTCTTACAAGCTCTATTCATGCTGCCAAGAAGATATATGTTCTATAAGCCATTCTATCTAAATCCTCTTAGGAGAGGTTCTCTTCCTCTTTCCCTTCCTTTTAGGAGGGGGATAATATCCCACTGGGAAATCAAGCTGGTAGACTATCTCTAGCCTAATAGGAGACTGGAGTGCAAAGATAGGAACTGTGACTTTCTTTCCCTTACCCCTTTCTAGGCGAGCATGTGCATGGAAGATTACAGTATCAGGAACAGGATCAAGTGGAAAGGGTTTCTTGATCCAACTCTTTATCATTCGAATGACATGTCTTTCTCAATGATTGATATCATCTCCTTCCTCTCTATCAATTTTTGCATTGAGAATGGGTCTCTCACCCACTTTATCTACATTGAATAGGGGACCTAGTATTTCCTTGGAGTCCTATAGCCTTATCTCATTAGGGATGGTCAAATGGAGGGCCTTTTCTGCTAGATACAAAGTCATCCTACAATAGTCTTTGATGCAGACATCATAGTCATTTGTGGCATTCATCTAATGATCTTCAATGGCATCCACATGATAGAACTCCTTTCCTACCAAGTTTTCCACTTTACCAACATTGTCGAAGAATGGCCGAGGAGAGTTATACTCTTCAAGAGGGTAGTTCTTCCATTCCCACTAGAAAGTTGAGATATCCTACTTTCTCTTCACTTGATATGCTCCTATTACAAAAGGCCAATCCCAACAAGGTCTTCGTTGTCTTTTGATCCTCTCATAAGCTGACTCAATCTACTTGGATATTTCCATTATGACCAACTTGTCACTTGGGTACCTTGGGAGCTTCTTCAGATTGATGGATGCACTACCTACCTGAATGTATGTGAATATTCAAAATTGGATGAAATATGCTCCAAGAGCTATGATCTATGCCTTGGCTTCCTCAAACAATCTCTTCCCATAGTCCCCCTCTATGAATCGAATGATGGAAAATATGAAGGCATCATTTACAATACTATACTCTTTGTTTTATGGCGAGAGCTCCTTCTTCACCAACTAAGGATAAACTATATATGGCCATGCATTGGGGTCCTGCATATTGCCCTTCTTGTACAACCTGGGATAATTGGTTGCCCTTGCTGCAAGTAGATACACCACATAAGAAGTCATATAGAACTTATTCTTTTCTTTTACCACCTACAACTACTCACACAAGTTCTCGCTAAGTGTGGTGACCCAATCTAGTGGTATCTTTGTGTGTCTGATGGTGTTGATGAAGTTGACCATGAATGGAGCAAGATGACCTGCTGCAGGAAAACCCATGACTCTGCTTAGGAGAATGATTGAATATCCAATGTCATCCTTCATGTATCCTCGAGTCATATCCACTTTTCTAATTGTCTTTCCCCGAGGTGGCTTCTCAATGAAGTATAAGGAATGTATGATGTCGATGGCCTCCTAGTGGTGATCTTTATACCATCTCTCAACTGCTTCATAAGAGATTCTAATGAATTGATCGACTCTAGGTAGATGGAAAACTCTCTCGCTATTATCAGGTCACAGATCTAAGATCACTTCTCTAGTGATACTCTTAACCACCCTTTCATTAGGAAAAAAATGTCAGGATAGGGTCATGATCAACTTAGCTGACCGTACAGTCCCTAAATGTGATTTTACATTCACTAATCTAGAATGGATTAATGCGGACCTCAAAGTTGACCTTTCTGTCAAACTATTGCAAACTCGTAGGAATTCTCCCAAGTCTGTGTGTCCAAGGTCCGTGTCTTTGATTTCATCGTACTCATCGTGTTTCGTGATTTTGGGATCACACCTTGAAACTTGTAAAAAACTAGTTTCACTGCTGATTCAGATGTGGACGCCATTTGATTATATGAGCTATGCATCATGAGAAAGAAAACATGATCAGTCACTAGATAGTGAAAAATGTAAGTTAAAAAAAAAGTCCCCCTTGGGGACTTATTCATTTTTTAAAAATTTATTTATTTATTTATTATTATTATTTTTTAAAATTTTAGTTTTAATTTTAATTTTAATTTTTTTTTTTTGTGTTTTAACTTTTAAAAAAAGCAACAACAATGAAAGTGCGGCCGACATGGGCACATGCGCCAAGGCACACACATGGGAGCAAACCTAGGGCACACATCCAATTATCACATAGTGTGGGCTACAGTGCCTACACACACGACGTGTGTGGTGAGGCCTAGTGCCCAGTGTGAGTTGTAGTGCCTGCTTATGCAGTGCAGGTGGTGCCCAGTAAAAAGGTGTAGGCTGCAGCGCTTGCGCGCATGGTGGCACTTAGTGCCCAGCATGGGCTATAGCACTCGTGCATGCAGTGATGCCTAGCACCAAGGTGTGGGCTATAACACTCGTGCGTGATAGTGCCCAGCGCCTAGTGTGGGTTGCATGAAAAAAAATGGCGGGGGGGGGGGAAGGGTGTAGTGAAAACTCACCTCTCCCTCCTCTTTGACCTCCCTTGCAAAATGAACAATAAACAAGAGAGAGGGGAGGGTTGTATAGCCCTCTCCCCCCTCATGCACAAACATAAGCACTGTGCCTTGATGCACGTGCACGCATCAGTAAGGGGAGGACTTTTTTTTTTTGGGGGATTTTCTTGGAATTTTGATGCAACTTTAACTGAATTTTCTTCTCCCGACTCTCGAACTATGAGTCTAGGAGTCAAAAAAAGTAGGGGGTCCCCATTCCTGGTGAGGAATGGGGTGTGTGTCATGAATACCATAACAAGTTCTAGGTAACCTATTAAGGTGTCTTACCAAAGAGTATGTATGGGCAGAGTTGGGAACAAGTAATTTCTTAGGCATAGTTTGCCTATAATGATAACAAGAATAGAACAACTTGATTGAGTCCTTTCCAAATAGTGTATGGGTCATATCCAAGGGGCATAATGGATTTGAGGGAATTACCACCACATGGTACCATTAGTGGACATGCTAATGATTTTTTCTAGTCTATGAAGGAGATACATGATCAGGTTAAGAAGAACTTGATGGAAGCCAATCATAAGTTGAAAGAAAAGAAGGCTGAAGGAAGGAGAGACTTACAATCCAAATAGGAGATTTGGTCATGGTCTACTTGAATAAAGCTAGGCTATAGAAGGTAATCTCTAGAAAGTTACAAATGAAGAGGATTGGGCCATGCAAAGTGCTAGAGAAATATGGATCTAATGCTTACAAAGTTAACCTACCAAAAGACATGTTTATCTCTCCCATTTTCAATGTCAAAAACTCGATACCTTACAAGGGTCTTGACATAGATGAAGAGAAGAGGAGTATTAGATAGAGCTACACAAGGATATATCAAACTTGTAAGTACCTAAAAAGAAGCAACCACAAGTGGAGACAATACTGGACTCTAGGGTGAAGAAGAGTACAAGAAATAAGGTCTACAAGGAACATTTGGTCCAATGGAAGGATACCCTTGAAGCTAAGGCAACTTGGATTTCTAAGAGTGATTTCAAGAAGCATGGGTTCAACAAGGAGTTTATCTCACCATAGGTACCTTAAGCTTCTTATTGTAGAGGGAACATGGTGCAGGAGTACCTTAGGGAAGGGCAAATCCCTAACACAATTTTGGATTGTAAATGGTCTAGCCAACCATTTTGTGAATAAGGACTAAAGGTAAAGTCCCATAGTATAGTTAGGAGGTGTGGATAAGTAGAAGTTAGGGTTGAGTCATGTTTTTATTCGTTTAGGTCCTGTTAATCCTAGAAATGCTCAAAATTGCTCTAAAGGGAAAATTATGGGAAAATGCCTAAAATGGGGTAAGTGTTTAGGAGGGGTCTTTAAATTTTTTAGGATCACTTTATGTTTGTTGAACCCAAAATAGATAAGTTTGGAGGCCTAAAATACAAGATTACTAAAAGTTGTTAAAATTTCTCATTGACAACTTTGAAATTTTTGTGAAGTTGCAATGATAATTTTTGAACTTTTCTAGGAAAAGGCATGGTGGGAATTTTCAACTCAACCCAAAGGTTTGAATAGTTAGAGTAATTCTATATAAGCATCATCCAACTCATTTCTAGGGGTTGGTTATGTGGATGTACAGACAGTTCATGGAATAACTAGAAATTGTTGACTAGAAACAAGATTTTGGATTGAAAGCTTGTTTTCTTGCACTGATTTGGTTACTATTATTGATGGAATAGTTTCTCAAGAGAATTCAATAACTTAGTGCAAGCCTATTTTGGTCACTAGTTTTTATTTGATTAGTTTGCAAAATTATCTAGGTTCTTCATTCCTGGTCGTTCAATTTTGACACGATTTCAATAAAATGGCTAGAACTTGAGTTCCCATGGTTGAAAACTTATGGCCTTTGGGAATCAGGTAATGGCATATGTAAATTGTGTAAATAACTATTTTGGAAGTTTTTGGAGCCAATTTTCTAATTTTTCAAGTGAGCCCTAAGAAAGCTAGTGGAAGCTTAGCAAGGTGTACTGATGTTTGAAAGATAGTTCTAGAATGAACGGTGGATTGGCACATGTAAATCTTCGTTGGGAAATGGTATAATAGTGTTTCTAGTGTTCAAGAACCAAAGGAGGTAGTCTAGAGTGAATATTTTCTTGTGTTAGAAGTGTAGTTGTTGTCATTGCCCTAGAAACCCTTAAAAGTAGGGTTTTCTAAAAAGGTACTATACGAACACCTTGGAGACCTATGTCCTAGAAAATCCTTGAGCTTAGGTCAAATGGAGACAGATTATAAAAGGCATCAATAGGCCTTGTTAGGAGATTTTTCATGATATTGAAGGTTCCTTGTTTCTAAGAGGGCTAATAAGGCCTCTTTGGGCTACTACACCAAATAGAGAAAGAAATAACATTCCCATGAAAATGTGATACAAGATATACTCTGCGAAACCCTTATTGGGGGAAAAAGCACATTCTCCAAAAGCATCCATCACCACGTATTACTCAACAAAACACCATTGCAATACAACCATGGGAACTTCAAATCCATTGTCAAAACCAAGAAATTCATGTGAACAACTATGAATCCACATGTCTCATTACATGCTTCCAACCTCCACAAATGCTTTTTTGGCTAACCTATCTCATGTTGTCTTGTTTGGCCTTGCATCTACAACTACCTAAATTGTGGTTTCTTTTATAATAGAAAGTTTCCACAAAATAATTGAGTGTTATTATATAAACCATGTGCTACCAAACCATGATTGACTCATATTTAATATTGGACATTTAATTTAGTTTTCCCTAACATTAAATAATTACATCAAATATTACCACAATGCTACAATACTACTCATCAAGGATATTCCATGGGGATCTCTACATCTTGCATGTCCATCTAGGTTCTACTAGGTGCAACATTACATAATAATAAAAAATACAAGATAAAAATATTATGCATTGTGTACAACACACACAATCTCAACATATGGCTTGTGAGGTTTTAGTAGGATTTAAGAATATAAGTTATGTTAGGGATTTTAATCAAAGAAACAAATCTAAATTAGTTAGAGAAGGTAGGGAATAAGTTTATAAAGCCTCTAAGATGCATTTGATATCACATGGGTATAGTTGTACAGAGAAAAATACCATGATTCAATAAAGCTCACAATTCTTGCATTTTTTATCTTGATTTTGAATGCTTTCATAGTTTAACTTTGAGATCTGATTATCTTGTTGGTGTAAATAAGTATTCACTATTTACACTGACTTAAGTTTATTCTAGCCATTCACAATTTTCTGGTAGCGCTGCCAACAAAATTCGACACCAGGTGTTCGTGAATTTGGCAACGCACAACATTTTTGGCCTTTGTGTCATTTTTTGGCAGCAACAGGTATATTTTGCTAGTGTGGTCGACTTCCCAATGAATGACACCTCTTGCCCGCATGCAGAGTTTTTAACTTGTCTAGTGTGACCCTTCTCAGACTCCACGCAGACCCCTCCTGTGCCATGCGGGCCGCCCAAGAAAACTCTTATTTTATGCCTCATGTCACAAGTTGAATTGCTCATTCAAAAAACCATTGAAAAACACCATGTAGGCATTTTGCCTCATCCGCAAGCCCAGGACACAGACCTTGTGCAGATCCACCTGAGCGAGGTACACTTAGCCGCTGAAGAGAGAGCCATGACAACGTCCTCTACTGCAGCTTTTCCCATGTTGACCTCTGCTTGCACCCATCACTTTTTCCACATCTCATCTGAGATTGCCATGTCACCTGTGGAACTAGCTTGCAATCCCATATTAGCATACCAAATTTTTGACATGTGTTCCAGACATATAGTACAGACAGACACATCATTTGCCATGTCACCCTAGGGGGCAATTTTTGCTGATGTCACCACACCATTGTCTTAAAATTGATGGCCATTTGATCATCATTTCCAGGCATTTTACAACTGTAGTGATGGCTTTTTGACCATCAAATTTAGACTTGCAATTTTCCATCCAGAGCCCTCTCCAAATTGCTTTTCAATTTGGCAGCTTGACTTTGCGAGCCCATAACTCGGACATCTGGACTCCAATTTAGGTGCAATTTTTTTTGAAATTAGGTAGAATTTCCTAAATTTCTAGTGGTGGTGTTTTTTTCTTGTTTTGGTGCACAAATTTTTCAGAAATTGCATTTTTTTGGTTATTGTACCTGTATAATCTTACATTTTACAACTTCAGAAGCTCCGTACGGACACATCTGGTCACTTTTTTAGGTTCTATTTTTTTTGAAAGTGTGTATTTTTTTGTCTACTTTCTAGATCTGAGGTCAAATTCTATGGTTTTGTGGACCAATTTCTCACTTTCAAAATTAGGCCTTCTTCGGCATTGTAAAGCTTTGATTCTTTTTCAGAATTGTTGTAAACTGAGCTACAGTGCTTAAGTGATAGATTTAAACCTTATAAGGTAGTTGTAAAAACAAAATCAAAAAGTCCACTTTGTTCATTTTGACAAGTGGCCCATTGTAAATGCACTACTTATAAAGTGCCAAAAGCATCTTTTTTGGGGGGTCTTTTGATTGAAAAGGGGGGGTGTGTATTGTGTTCTTGTGCCTCTTTTTTGTGCTCTTTTCATTTTTGCATCATGGGTTTTAAATGTCCTTCTCTAACTTCATGCAACTATTCTACATGGAAAGATATTGCATGTAGTAGATTAATGGAAAAAGGATTTAGTCTTTATGTTGATGGTACAATCACCAAACATACTAATGCTAAAGAAATCGTTGATTGGAAAAATCAAGACCAACAGGCCTTAGGTGTTATCAGGAGTTGTGTACATAGGGATCTTCTCTTTCACATTAAAAATTCTTCAAACTCTAAAGAAGCATAGGACAAACTTGAATAGTTGTATGGTAAGGTGGATGAAGAAAAGGGATTTCAGATTGAGGATGATCTACTTCTCTTGGATCCTAAGAATTATGACACAATTCAGGATTACATCATCAAAGTCAATGAGTATAGGGCACTTCTAAAAGATTGTGGAAATCCCATGAAGGATGACAGGTTGATTCATCACATCGTGGAGAGGCTACCTTATGAGTATGCTAACTTTATTTCAAGTTTTAATACTCACAGGTTGACCATGAGATTTTCTTACCACAGGCCTTCCTTTGATGCATTTGTAGACATGTTGATTGTTGAACAATCTCACTTGGTGGATTTTGGACTTCTCAAGTCCTTAAAGACCAAAGCCTTGGTGGCTAGTGATGATCACAAATCTAGTCGAGGAGAGAAAAGCAAAAACAAGAAGAAGCAGTGGAAGCAGAAAACACAATTTGAGACACAACAATCCTCCTCTCAATAAGGCAATACTTCTTCCAAAAAGAAGGGAAGTAATGAAAAGAAGGAAAAACTCTTTTGTGCATACTGTAAAAAGCCAAATCATGACGAGCATCATTGCAAGATAAAAAGAATCAATGAGTTAGAAAATCTACTCAAGAAGAACAAGATTCAAGTGCCAGGTACTTCCAAGGATTCAACTCCAACCTCTTCAAAGGATAAAGGTCAAGCACTTATGGAAAACACAATTTCTTCTTTGGAATGGATACTTGACTCAGGTGCCGCATTTCATATGGGTTCTTCAAAGGAAGACTTTTCTTCATTGAAGCAGTCAAAGGTACCACACATCTTCATGGGAGATGATACTAAGATGGAAGTTGAAGGGAAAGGACATGTGGAAATGGAAAATGGGGAATTCAAGGATGTTCTCTACGTTCCAAATCTTAGCTCCAATATCCTATTAGTTTACCAAATCACTCACCTTGGAGATGGTCATAAGGTTGAGTTCCTTCTAGATTCTGTGATGGTGTGAAGTCAAAGAGATGATTCATTGGTTGTAGTAGGGAAAGTCAATGATGACAAGGGGCTTTATTCCTTCTCCCACTTTGTGCCTAAGAGTCCTTCTCAAGCCTTGTTGACTCACTCTACTTCACAAAATCAACTTATGGCATAAGTGGTTTGGTCACCTTGACTTTCATTTTCTTCAACAACTTTGCTCTAAACATATGGTCCAAGATCTACCTAATATCAACTTTTCTAAGGGAGAATGTTCATCTTGTTCAATGGATATGAATCTCAAGGAGAAGTATGATAAAGGGAATTCTTCTCGAGCTCCAATTGTTCTTCAACTAGTTCACATGGTATTAGCAGGACCCTTTGCAGTGACTTCAGTCAGCCAAGGCTGCTACATACTTACATTTGTTGATGACTTTTTGAGATTCACTTGGGTCTTCTTCCTTCATCATAAGAATGAATTGGTTCATAAGCTTGAAGACTTCAAGACTCATGTTGAACACAAGTCAAGGAAAATGATCAAAGTACTAAGGGTGGACAATGAGAATAGATATGTAGATAGAAGACTTAAGAACTTTTATAGAATTGAGGGGATTGATCTTTAGAACTCACCAATATTCAGTCCACACAAGATAGATGTTGCAGCTATGAGGATTAGGACTCTCAAGACCATGGTAAGTTGCATGATAAAGGCCAAGTCTCTCAATCCTACATGTGAAGTTGAAGCCATTAGCAGTGCTACTCACATACTTAACAGGTCTCCTCATCCAACCTTAGATGGAAAGACTCCTTTTGAGGCATGGTGCAGTAGAAAACTAGTTGTGAGTCACTTTAGAGTCTTCGGTTGTCCAACATGGGCAAACCTATCTTCCAGGGGTTGCAAGACACTGGCACCTAGGTCTTGTACTTTCATCGATTATGAAGACAATGTGAAGGCTTACGGACTGATGGATCTAAAGACTCATGAGATCTTTGTAGAGAAGGATGTTCACTTTGAGGAGAGTTCACCAAGCTTATCTTCTACTCCTCTCCACACATCATATACAGTGGAAACTGATAGTGACACTAGCAATAGTGCTTCAACAAGTTCAGACACGTGGGGTTCTATCGACAGTTGCAATGAGAGGTCACATCAGTCCAATCCACATGCTTATATTGCCATAGTGAAAGGTCCATCACAACATGGTACATCTCGTCTTCTAGCTCCAACTTCACTTGACTTGGGAGATAGACTTGAGGACATACATCTTCTCATTGATGAAGGTGATCCTTCTATAGTTTTTGTGAGGGATCACTCTGACCCTCATGTCCATTCTCTACATGATCAATCTTCACAGGTTGGTGTGATTGTGGATCCTTATGAACAACAATTAGTGGAGGTCTCTTTGTCAGTTGAGGAGATAGATGGTTCAGTGGAATAGGTTCAACAAACATCCTTGACTAATCTGAATTCATTCTTTTTAGCACAGTTGGAAGGGGTGAACTTCAGCATCAGTACAAGGATACTTGAGTAGGTTTCAAGGCCACCATACATCTTCAGGAGTGTACCTTTTCCTTTCTTTCTTCCTAAGGGGAGGAACACATTTCTGCATTCATGGACCAACTTCTTCATCGGAGCCGCTTTCACTTGTTGGCATTCTTCTTTTGGGGGATTGGGGGGGGGGGGGGGGGGGGAGCCTATTCTGTCTCTCTCCCTTCTCTCATTGTCTTATGTATATACTAGATGTATGTCGTAATGGAGGGTGATTACTCCATCCATAGATGCATCCCTATTTATCTCTCTTTTTGGGGGATGGTTTTTCCCATGAGGTTTTCCCTCTTTCCCTACTTTATGAGAGATTTGCATTTTCATTATGTACATGAGTGCCTAACATGGCATAGTAGCCAGGACCCATTATGCATCTTCATCCTAGTTTTTGTAAGCTTAAGGGCATTCCCCTAAGTTACACTTAAGTGGGGGGGGTGTTGGTGTAAATAAGTATCCACTATTTAGACTTACTTAAGTTTTCTTAGGTTTATGCATTATTTAATTATTTTGCATTATTTTATTAGTGAGATGCTTAGGAGTTTGGGCACTCTTGTGAGTTATCATGATGACATCATAGGGGTCTGCACCTCTTTTTAGCACATGTTGTCTACAACACAGGAATCTTCTACACACATATGACACTTTGTCATTCTTATCCATTCATCTAGAATATTGGATAAAGTGCTTAGTTGTCTTATCTCCTAGTTGTTTCTAGAGGCATTCTAGGTGCTTCCTGAGAGGCCTTTATATATAGGCACTCCTAGTGTACTCTTAATCATGACATCTTGAATACATTATCATTCTGATCATTCTCTCTCTCTTTGGTCTACTGTGTGCTTGTGTTTGAGTTCTTAGTTCCTAGGTGAATTTTTCCCTTAGGAAAATTCTTACATATCTTGTTATGGAATAGAGTTGAGACTTCATTTCTATGCTCTATTAAAGAAATTTGATTCATTAAAAGTAATCTAAGTTTGAGATTTTGTTGATAATATCATAACAAGGTTAAGAATTTAATTGTTTTGAAGGTCCTAATGAGTTCTTGATCCATTATGTAAAAATTTTCTTAACTTTTCCTACAAAATGGAAAAAATCATTCATAATCATTCATTTCCTGAGTGATAAGGGAAGGAATACAGGAAAAAATAATATTTTCTTCATTATCAGCAGGAGGAGAGTCCTCAGAGAAGAGGGTAGAGAAGTATGAAATAGCCTCCTGGAACAAAGCTGGCAAGGAATTCAGTTGGATACCTTGAGAATTAACCAAAGAAGAGATAGTGCTTTGATTCCGGCGAGATTGCACTGTTTTATGGAAAAAGGCAGTGTTTCGATCACCTTCCTGGAGCCAATCAACTCGAGCCTTTTGCTTTCAAAAAATTTTCTCTCGAAGTTCCGATTCTTCTAGAGCTCTAGAAGCAAGGGATTCAGCCTAGCCAAGATCCTCTGAGAAACCTCGATCTCTAATCTCCCTTGTGATGACATCAAGATTTTTTTTTAGCAAGCCTCTTCATAAAGTGAAGATTCCCAAAGCATTCCCTATTCCATATCTTGAGCTGCCTTTTAACATATTGAAGGCTTTTAGAAAATGAGAACATTGCAGTACCATATGCAGGAGCACCATCTTTCCACCAACAAAAAACAAAATCATGAAGAGAGGAGTCACGAAGCCACATCAACTGGAACTTAAAAGGAGGATGCTTCGGAACATAAGCCCCTATAGGGGAAAATTTGATTGGCCAATGATCTGAACCCCTCCAATCAAGGATTTCTGAAGAGATAGTAAGGGTGCCACTAAGCCAGAAGCAAGAAACAAGAAATCTATCCAGGCGTTCTGAGATAGCAGCAACACCAGTCCTGCGATTATTCCAGGTATAGAGGCCATTAGAAGGCTTAACATCAGAGAGATGCAAAAGAGATATGTGTTGCCGAAGAAGAGCAGAAGAAGGCCCCAATCTAGCCAAACCACCATGCTTCTCTTCCAGACTTAAAACTGAATTGAAGTCCCCTGCTAACACCCAAGGATGATAAGGATGACAATTTCTAACATATTGAATATGTTCCCAAAGTTCCTCCTTTCCCACAAGATCAACAGGTGCATACACATTAGTAACCATGATTACCTTGCCTGAGTCTAGAGCAGAAGCTACCATAGAGAGAGCTGAGCGAGAAGACATCCAGCCAAGAGGAGAAATTTTTTGAGGACCCAAAATATAGCTAAACCACCAGCACTGCCTGTTGCCCCAACACACTGGCATTGGCCACGAGACCAAATACTAGAGGCATGTTGGACCATAGACTCCACAAAGAGCTTAGTCTCTTGGATAAAAAAAACATCAGGACTATGATCAACCACCAAGTTATGAATAGCCTTTTGTCTAGGGATGCTATTCAACCCCCTTACATTCCATGAGAGAATAATCATCATTGGGTAGAATTGGGAAAATGAGAATCCAAAGGTTTCATTGAACCAAACTCAATCAATATATCTCCTGTGAGTTTAATCTTCTCTTGGTCTATTTTGCGCCCACTCCTTATAGGGGGAGTAGAAGAAGCCCGCTTAAAGGGTCGAGGCAGTAACCCTAATGGGAGAGGAGATCCCTTGCCCTTACCTGATGGTAGCACATCCTTAACCAAGTCAGCCAAAACAACATCATCATCTTCCAACACTGCAGGAGTCATCAGAGCTATTGTCACAAGAGCTACAAGAACCTCATAGTTCTGATATACTACAACTTGAGATGCCCCACAAGCATCATTAGGAACAGATCTCTCATATGGGCAAACTGGATCAGAAGAGATAGGAGGATGAATACCCTCCTCTAGAACCATACTATCCAGCACCTGAAAGCGGTTAAAACCTGAATCAGATAATCTTTCTTTCAGAGGCCTCTTTTGACCACGTCCCTTAGCTCGAGGGCCAACAGGGGTAAATCCATCCTTATCCTGCATTTGAGCCTTACCCTTACCTGTAGCATCTTGTGGATTCATCCCCTTGGTAGTATTAACCATTTGAGATTGTCCTTTCCCTGTAGTATCTGCCAAACCACCAGCATTGCCAGCTATAGAACGATCCACTCCTTTGAAACTTGAGTTACGGGGGCACTGCCGCAGTAAATGACCATACTCATGAAAAATCTGGCAACGAAAAGGGAGGGATTCATAATCTAACTGCTGCACCGAAGAAGAATCCCCCAGAAAAATTTCCAAAGAATCTGGTAATGGGTTATTCAAATTAATTTCAACACAAATTCTAGCATAAGAAATAACCTTTTTATCGAGGGATTGATGTGCGATTGCAGCTGGCTTCCCCAACAAAGCAGCAATTTGTCAAAGGATGTCTTCACACCAAAATTCCAAGGGAAGACGAGGCAAGCGAACCCAAACTGGCACTGTTGAAGGGAGATCCTCAGCAGAATTAAAACCTGAATGCCAAAGTTTGACAAATAACCCCACAATGTTGTAGAAATAAGGGCCTCCTTGAAAAACACGATCACGATCAGACATGCAAGAGAATACAACAAAAAAATAACTATTCCCTGCCAACATAATCTCCATATCGCCTTCCACTTGCCAAGAGCGGTGGATCCATGCCTCAAGAGCGGATAGGGAAATCCAGATTCCAAGAAATTTGCATATCAAAGCATGCTTGGTCCAATAATCAATGTCCTCCATTACAGCCGTTGGAGGAATAACCAGAATAGGGCGATCATGGCTACGCGGAAAACAACCATTAACTTTTTTCAGCTTGGAGCTCTCCCCTGAATAAAACGATTCAGATTGCATTGCATGCATAGTTGGAGAAGAACCATCTGTTCTCACCAACGAAGAAGAAATCCCAGGCCCTGCCATGCAAACAATAAAACCCCAATCCAAAATTGACTGCAGAAGATCTCCAAAAACACCGACGCAAATTATGTCCAGTAGCTAGCAATCTAAACAGAACAGAAAAATAGTAAAGATCAAACACCAAGAATAGGCTAGGGGAAAAACCCTGGCCCAGCTGGCAGCCAACCATATTTGAATGTCTAAATATGCTAGAAGTATATAAATTACCAAATGTAAAACACCCACTACAAAAAAAAATTAAATATTATAATCCCTAAAAATGAATATAAAATCTTACTTACAAATATATTATGCACAAGTCAATTTCAGCAACTTAAAGTAATCTTTTCGATCATAGCTAGTCATTGAAAAGAATAGGTCAACAAAAATACATTAAATTGACTCTTAATGCTATCCTCCATTATAAACGATTCCATGAGTACATTGAACTCTAAGAAAAACTGTAGACTAGAGTGAAAATTTTATATTAAACATTAATCTTTGGTCTCCAATTTTAATGCTCAATACTTATGGGTGAGAATGCATAGAATAAAATAACTCTTTATTAGATGGAACCCACTGCAAATCCTTGCCACCTTACAAAATTGAAAACTACACACAGATTAACAAATTAGAAACCAGATAACCAGTCTTTTCCCTATCACTGTGTATAGAAATAATACACCTTTTCTACCATAGTAAGAAGCTTACATCTTACCAAACATAATATCTTCAAATAGAAGGGCCATTCAATCAATCAAAAAACAGTTTACTGAGCAATTTGAAGGAAGCTTGATTAAACTTTATGAATTGAGGCCAAGGGCTTTGCGAGTAGTGCCAACAAACAAGTCTTTTGATTTCAACATGCCAGGGAGGCGGCCACTGAAGGTGCCAAATGGGAACTGGCCAACTGCATGGTATCTTCCAAGGCTTACAATGGCCATTGCTGGACTTGCTTTGTATGTGCTCAGCTTTTTGGGCTTGGGATTTGCGGAGAGCTTCTTTATATTATCGGCTATCACCTTAGCATGCTTCTGGGCACAAAACCCTTGCTTCAGTTCCTACACAAATAAAGTGACATTTTGTAGGGTGGTAAGTAATGAGACAGGCTAATTTCAGACAAAATGTTCTAAGCACAAAACAAAGTTATTATTATTATTTTTTCAGATTCATAAAAAAAAGTGATTTTTTCTTTTTTTTTTTGTTGTTTTCGATTTTTGGAAAAAATGTTCAAATTTTTGGAAAAATTCATGATATTTTCGATTTTTTTAAAATTGGTCAACTATACAATTTGTAAGGAGGATAGCTGCATTGTAAGTAAATATAATGATTGCATCTTAAAACAATAATGCTTCTTAAAGAAAACATGTAGACATAAAAGTGCATAAGTGGTGTGTACTCTAGTATTGTGTTGAAGTAAACATAGAGCTTGAATTTGTTATTTAGGAAAAAAATTTATCAATTCTTTCGATATGTAGGACATATTTTCTTTCAAGTCAAATTCATTGATCTATATTTCATGTGTAGTAGTAGAATGGATAGTCATTAAAGAAAACCCAATATCGGTTCATCTTTGTGTGCATCACTTATATGCAATGAGTTCTAAACATATAGTTCATACTCACGAGAGATAGGTTCTTGAGATCTATTAGTCATAAAAAATGGGTTAATGAGTTTGACTCAAAAACTACACTATTTAATTCTAATTATAATAATATTATCAATTTTCATTTTAATAATAATTTAAATGATCCATTTAAATCTTTGTAATAAAGTTATTGTGAATAAATCTTACATTTTTTAAACTCCTAGCAAAAAGCTATTTTAAAATTCTTTGAACATTTTCTCATAATGCAAGTAATTCACAAACATCTATATTTTTTAATAAATATGAATGTTCCACTTAATAATTGACAACAAGAATTAAAATTTTCACATATTTACTAATTTTGATAACCTATTTCATAAAGTTGAACTAATCAAATCTAACAGTAATAGTACTAATATCATAGAAATTTTATGCCTACAAAATTTATAAACATTAAATATTAGATCGTAGAGTAAAAAAATCTTAATATCTGTCCTAACATTATAATTGATGAATAAAACTTATCCAACCTACCCCACTCATTTATACACTTCTACCATGTTGTATTAAGAATCATTTATTACACTTCTATCTATCAATCCATCTATCTATACATCATTTTAAAAATACTTTATACACATGATAATAAATGCTAAAGATTAAAACTCTTTTTCAAATCATAATTCTAATTATCTAGTAAAGAAATAAAATTCAAATTTGAAAAAAAAGAAAAAAGATTTTTTTACTTACCCTAACATTAATAATATCCCCAGCAGCAAAGACATTGGTCTTCCCATCTACTCTGAGAGAGCTATCCACCTTAATTTGGCCATGTTCATCCAGAGACTCCACAAAGTAAGTGTCCTTGAGCCAGGAGGAGCCCACCTTCTTTCCTATGCAAACGAAGTGACAATCTGCCTCAATGGTCTTCCCACTGCTTGTGGTAAAGCTTGTTGTTGTCTCAGAGATGGTGCTCAAATCAACCCTTTCATTGAGGTGCACTTCCACCTTCTTCGACTTGAGGGACGCCAGAGCCTTTCTGGAGGCTTTCTCTCCCACAAATTCAATCAGCCTTGCTCCCCCATGGATTAAAACCACCTTCTTCTCTGGAAAGTCTACTGCTATCTCTCCTGCCAGTTCCACTCCAGTGGGTCCTCCTCCAATTATCACAACTGTCTTGGCATCCTTTATCTTCTTATTGTCTATGGAATTACAAGAGGAAAGAAGAATCTTGTTACAAATCAAATACAGTTCATCAATTTTACATTTATATTATAGCAACTATTTGATCAGATAGCAAGTATGATTAGTTGATCTTTTATATTGATTTTTATACGGTTTTGAATCACATCCAGTCATCTATTTCTAGACTGAAAGATCTGTTACATTGGAGTGATAATGAGCTACACACTTTCTGAGACTTCCAATTACCATTCTTAGTTCAAAATGTACTAATAGGCCAAAGTAATGGTAGATCATTTTTTAGGCTTTTTGGCTTGCTGATTGACTAATTGTGCATCACTATTAGACATTTTATAATAACTACTGAGGCACTTAACCACAAGTGCTGATGTTTTTCTGAGTGAGTGATTATTAGCATGAACATAGTGGGTATAGGATGAGACTTTTTGACCATTTTGTATTTTAGGATCCCTACAGATAAATTTGTGAATACCCAAAAACCCAAATCTTAACTTTAATGATACACAAAAAAAATAACTGTTTACTAATTCTAGATATGTAAAATTAAAGTTAACCTGAATCACCAATAAATATTTTCCCTACAAACTATTTGTCTTAATAAATGATTCTTCTTTAACTCCAGTAGTATATTATATTTCATTTTATTTTTATTTAGTAAAGTCTTGTCTAATAATACAACTAAAATTGAAGACTAGTATTTTATATTTTAATATTACAAATCATACAATTTCTTTTTAGAATCTAATGATTGTCTTTCTCTGATTTCCTTATATACGGTGATAATTATATTTTACTGCATTAAATCATAAAGGTTTTTCTAAAATATATTAAAATGATTGGTAATGGAGAAAGTGAGAGCTTACCATCCAAACTTGCATATTAAGTGCAAGTTGCGCTGTCGACAACATGATAGGAATATATTATCTTTAAAAAGGTTTGGGATTTTTGGATTTACTGCATATTAAATTAATAATAATAAGGATTGCTTGTAAGAATAAGCAATCCTATCCCGTATTAGATTGCTTATAAGACTCTGCAAGAATAATACTGCCACTTGGCAAGGAAAGTTAAATTTAGAAGCTTCCTGATACTTGGTGGGAACCCAATGTAAAACAAGGCCCACCCTAATAATAATTTTTTTTGGGTTGGAAGATAGACATTTGGAATTTTCTAGTGAGTTATTAGAGATAATGGATTGGAATATACATACATCAAGAATGTCTTATTAAGTTTTTACAGATTGTCTTTACATTTTTGTTTTGGATTGCTCAGTATTAATCTTAAGAGATAATCTTTATATATATATATATATATAATATTCAAAAGATATAGATGATAATTTTTGTAGATTATCTTACATTTAGATATTTTCTTAGATTAGTGAATAGATATTGATGGTATTGGAAAAATAGATATTCTCCATTTCTTTTATGATGGATACCTAAATATAATTCAAACTTTCAATCCAAAAATATATACATTCTTTTACATGTGAAAACTGGTACCAATATTATAGAAGTCTAATAAATTAATGTGAGTGAAACAAAAACCCCTAGGCACACTACCATATTGTATGTAAAAAACACATCATGCAATGTGTACCTTCCTTAAACTGGTTGAGCCTCTCTGCCTTTGTAGGAGGGCCATCATAAGCAGTTCCAGTGGCAAGCACCAGATAATCATACTTCACTTGTTCCCCTGAGGCAGTGATGACAGCTTCCTCCTCTGTAACACCTGTTACAGCAGATATGACAAGCTTCCCACTTTTCAAATACTCCTCATGTAGAAACACACTTCTTTCCCCAAAGCTTGGCTCCACCATGCATCTTAACTTCGCCCATGGGATCTCAAAATACTCCTTTCTGTTATCATGCCCAATTATCGTTATCAATCAAATTTCAATAAATGAGTATTAAGAGCTTCTAAATTGAACTGTTTATTTATTTGAATTGAAACCTTTCAATGTTCATTAGGTACACTTGATTCAATAAGATTAATATTATTGAATCCAAAAATTGTCAATGCTCATTAACAAACTGTGAAAACTAATCGATACTCTCTCATACCCACTAACCATCATCAATCAATACATTTTCATATTCAATACCCATTACCAATCAATACATGATGCCTTCAAATGAATACTTTCTCATACCCAAAAACTATCATCAATCAATACATTTTCATATCCAATACCCATTATCAATCAATACATAAGCATTCCTAATAACCACTGCCAATCAAATCAATGCATTGAGCATTGAAAGCTTCCGGATTCAATACTTTCAGGGCTCATTAATGTAGATTGCTGAAACTTGATTCATACTTAGATTGAAAAGCTTTCAATGCTCATTAACTTAGCCTAGCCTGTAAAAACTTGTCTTTAGATCAATATATTTTTGTGCCCAATACAAATCATCAATGGATACATTTTCTAGGATCATCAAGCAAAGAGATCAAAAAAAGGTGAGAGATTAGTCATACGGATCAATGAGTGTAACATCTGCAAAGTTGAGCAGAGCCTTGGCAACATTTGCCCCTGCAATTCCACCTCCCACAACAACCACACTCTTCTTCTCCACTGCCGCCATCAATATCAGGATCGGTATATATATTCACTGAGTATACTCTTCCTCACCTCTCTTCTTCTCTCTGTATATACTCCTAGAAATCCAGGGCTAGATGGTCACAAATGAAAAAATCTCAAACTTGCACAACTGCTATAAATCTCATTTTGCCTATAAGAAGGAAAAATCCCCAACTTGCATAACTGGTAAGAATCTCGCTTTGCATGAATGGGAAAAGAAGAATTGTGTCTTGATGCGTAAGAAGGGAGATAATATAATAATTATTGATTAATGGGTGACAGGCTGCGAGGGAGTCGTATGATTTGGCCTTCACATGGAAGCAGGGAAATTGATGAGTCATCAAGAGTTTTTTAGTGATGTGGTGGAGAAAGCTGAGGGCGGCCTTTGACTTGTCCAAAATGCCAAATAGATGAAGCCGGCTGCAAGGTAAAAATCATAAGAATAATAAAAATAATAAAAATCATCTTTTCTTTTTTATTATTATTATTTAAATTAAGGTTTGGGTACAAGCTGTTTAAAGGTTGGTTCAAACCTTTTCAAATAGAAGGTTAGTGTCATTATGTAGTTGTGTTCATAATTTTGAATAAGTGAAGGATGTCACATACAAATAATTTAAGTGGGAAAAGATGATCTTCTAGTGGTCTTGTTAGGGAAAAATTCAAATTTCTTGAAACACATAAAGAGAAAATGTTCTAGTACAAAATTGTCAATTATGATCTCCTCTCTCAAACCTTTGATAAAAGCTCTGCTATCATGGTCTTGCCAAGATAAAGTATTACTAACATTTCTTTAAAAAATGAGATTTGACATTTTATAGTCTATATTTGGTCATCTTTGTATTGACATTTGAGTTTATAAAGTAATTTATGGGGAATCATTTAAAGAAATATTTTTATAATTTGAAATTAGAATAATTATGTAGTGTTGTGTTTGTCTTTATGTGAGTATTTTGTTATAAATTCATTTTATTTTTACTTGATTGATTCTTATGGAGTTATTTTCTAACTTGAGATCACTATCGCTTTGGAAAAAGTATGACTAACAATTATTTAATGAAGGGGAATTTGACATTTATACTTCATGTTTGGTCACATATGTGTTGGCACGAGGGTTAGTAGAACCATTTATGGGGGAAGTCATTCAAAGATTTAATTTTGTATTTTGAAATTAAAATAGGGATGCTTTTTCATTTGGTTATGTGTTTGTCTTTATGTGAGTATTGTAGAAAAATAATATATTCTCATAAGAGATATTTTTTGGCATATGATTTTGTTTTATTTAATTGGGGGATCATTTAAAGAAATAATTTTGTATTGTTAAATGAGTAAAGTTATGTTATCTTTTATTTGGTTTTGTGTTTGTCATTGTGTGAGTATCTTAATGGTGTAATATAGTGACAAAGATTAAAATTAAATTTAGTGCATTAATCCTCATTTTACTTCTACTTAAAAAAATCAAATTTATTAACATAAAAAAGAATTAAATTGGTGAAGTTGAAATACTCTTAAAGAGTCCACAGTGTAAGGTTGTCTATCATGATCTCCTCTTTGAAACCTTTGGTAAAAGCTTTGCTATTATGGTCTTCTCAAGATAAAGTATGATTAACATTTCTTTAAAAAAAAGATTATACATTTTATAGTCTATATTTGGTCACCTTTGTGTTGGCATATAAGTTTATAAAACAATTTATGGGGAATCATTTAAAGAAATATATTTGTATTATGAAATTGGAATAATTATGTAGCATGTTGTGTTTGTCTTTATGCGAGTATTTTGTGATAAATTTATTTTATATTTATTTGATTGATTTTTTAAAGTTGTTTTCTAATGGGATCACTGTCTCTATGAAAAAGGTATGGCTAACATTTATTTAATGAAGGGAGACATGTTTGGCAGCATTTGTGTTGGCATGAGGGTTAGTAGAACCCTTTATGGGGGAATCATTCAAAGATTTAATTTTGCTTTTTTGAAATTAAGATAGGGATGCTTTGGTCATTTAAAGAAATATTTTTTATTGTTAAATTAATAAAACTATGTTATCTTTTATTTGGTTTTGTGTTTGTCTTCATGTGAGTATCTTAATGAAGTAATATAGTGACAAAGAATACACTTTTCTTTAAATTTGGTGCATTAATCTTCATTTTACTTCTACTTGTGTGTATTTTAAAATAGTTGTTGTCTACCTCGAGATTATTTTTTGCTCCCATGTATCATTCCTTTGGGATGTGGGATCTATCCAAGTTAAAACCATAAAACCATAAAGTGTAGAAATGATCGTGTTAAAATCATAAAGCATAGAAATGATCTAGTTAAAATAAATACATCAAATTCAAACTTTACTATAGTCATTATAAGTTGACCTAACAAACATCTTACACAACATGTTTCTTACTAATTGAATTTAGAAGCCATCATTATGAACTTAAATGAGGCAAGGTGGATTGATAGGGAAAATCATTAAAGAACTATAAATTTTTAAAAGAGTATTTTAGGAATCAAATCTACAAAAGCATAGGCCATATGTACATATACAAATGTTATCTTTCATCATTTTCACAATTATTGATTTAGATTATCACGGTAGAACCCTTTAACCTATGAAGTCAAAAAATGCTTCCAATAGGGCTCTAGACATCATTTTTGTTGACTTCTATGGTTAGAAAGAAAAGAGAAATAAATAGATTCTAAAGTATTCATTGTTTAAATAGGTATACAATCTAGGCATGATAAATTTACATAAATTACTCATGATATAGGTTTTGATGAGAATAATGGAAAAGATGTGAAATGTTCTAACCATAGAAAATTGGTTCAACATAAAGGATAACACCAAAAATGTTCATCATCAGTCCCACAATAAAGTCCCCTCTACCTTATAATTTAATTGCCTCATTTATTTTAGTTTTGTTATCATCTACAAGTTTATTATCTAGGCTGACTATGTTGGAAATATGGTCAGATAGACATCTTGAGAGTTGTCATTTATGGTAACATGTATTTAGTATTTCATTTATGCATTTAGAGTTAGAAAATTGTCGAAGTGTTAGATAGTTTGTAGCAGTATAGAGATAGATGAGATATGTACAAATGACCCATTGAGAGTTATCTTATGTGTAGTTGAAGAAATCTGTATTATAAATGTCATGATGATGTGTGCCAGTGTGTAGATGTGTACAGATAGTACGATGCAAGTTATGATTGAATTTGACAAAGTAGAACAAAGCATAGTAGATAATTGAGTTGTATGACTTAAGGAATTATTTTGGTAACAAAATAATTACTAAGGCATGATGAGATGACTTTGTGGATGTTAATCCATAAGTTATTTTATATTATGTCAAGCCTGTGAAGACATGAAGGTTGATTGAGCAGAGATTTACTAATTTGTGAAGTATAGATCTTATCTTGCATAGATAAATGTGTCATCTATTGCTAGATTTGTAATAGATTTGTATGATCAAAGCAAGTATAAATTATAGTAGTCAGAAAGTATTGTATGTATATCTATTCTTATGTAGAACTTCATTGTATAAATGCATGTTAGGGCAGTGGGCTCTTCTTGCATACATTGTATTTGATATACCAACTCTTAAAAGGGTTGAAGTAACTCCTAATAGGATTGAAGCTTCTAGCAAGGCCTAGTCCTCTAACAAGGACTCGAGACACTATATGTACTTCATAGACTCCTAACAGGGTCAATATCCTTAAGAGGATTCTTTTGTTTAATGGATCATCTAGTGGGTATCATCCCCACTAGGGTTTTCCCTTGGCTAGGGTTTCCCTAGCTAACAAATAATGGTGTTATGAGTTCTCTATGTGAATGGTTGTATTTACTATTCAATATTGATGGTTTACTTTCATATGAAAATTATAAAGCATTAACAATATTTAGTTGTGGGAAAAAGTTTGTAGAATACTAAGTCACCCCCACTCTCAGTATTATCGATTTCTAACAATTGGTATCAGATCCCAGTTACTCTAAAGAATTTTAATAGCTTGAGTAAGTTCCTTATGAATATGGAACACTTGAAGAAAAATCGTGAAGAAGATCTTGAACAAATTGACCTTCTTATAGATGAAAGAGATAACTTGAATGATAGGTATTAAGATTAGGGATAAATTTAAGAAACCCCCTCCCTAAAAAATATATAAATTCATGGTGAATCCAACATTACTTTTAGGGGACAAAATTAATTTTTGTTGGAAATTTTTTATTTCAATGTCACAAATTTTTTTATGTTAGATGCAAATTTTCTTTGACCATTACAAAATTTCATAAAATCGAGGTGATTTTGTCCCTTTTGATACAAAGGGTATATATTGTATATGGTGATTTTTCCCATTCATTAGAAAAAAGTATCACATTAGACAATTTTTCCCATTTTTTGGAAAAAATATATATTTGATTAGGCAAATTTTCTCATTTATTGAAAATGATATATATTTGATTACAAAATTTTTCCTTTTTATTGAAAAAACATATATAATGCATTGGCGAATGTGGTTGGATGAAACATATGTGGAATATCCTATTGCATTTATGGTATGGTGGAATCTGTTTGAATTTTTTTTTCTTTAAATTGCAGATATCCTACTCAGTGGTTGCCATTATTAGAAAACTAGTTGGTTGCCAAAAATGGGACTGCTTGTGGAAGAGGGATCATCAAATGAAAATCCAAGCCCTGTTGTCAACCTACATTTGTCTTTGGAGGAGGATAAGGAACAAAATGATCTTACTATTGGGCTTATTGCAGCTTAACAAGTTTTCTCTGCTAATCCTAGGGACACCATCAAAGAGCTCAAAAAGGAGATGTTAAAGGTAGACCTTCGAGTGATGTTTGTTGAAATGGGTCTTGACCTTGCTAATTTTGAAGATCAAATTATAGATGTATTGGAACAAAAAAAATGGAACTTCAACACTTTTGGGATGTTTTGAAGGATAAAAGAAGTGTTATGTGAATAATCGTCATTTCAGTTAGGGTTTTTTTTAAAAACATATTATCAAAAGTTTATGATTTTGAAATGTAACAATTCACTTCCATTTTTTAGGGAAACCACAACTACTATATATATATGAAGATGAAATGTAAAGTAGATGCAAATAATATAATTCAAAGTAAAACCCTTTTCATTGACATTTGATATTTCAGTGGGCATGTTGTTTTTTTTTGGGCTCTAGTTATTTTACAGTAATCATAAAGTTACTTTCTAAATTTGTGTGAATCATAATTTCACTTTCTAGTAAGTACTTACAAGTTAGTAGTAGGACATAGTACATACTACACATACTGACCAAGAATCGATATACGTAATAACAAATTTTTGGGAAATGTTTCTCATATCATTTCATATCTCCAACATATGTGTGTAACAAGTAACATTCATTTATAGACTATCATTCGTCAAATGATAATATTTCAATAGTTGAAGGTTAATTTTAGGCCAAACATCTGGAATGAAGCCTTGACCTTGTTCAAGTCTTTGAAATGGTGACACATTTCCTTCTAGCCTATACCACTTGCAGTGGATAGTACATACATGTCTTTGTCACAATTTGTGGCATTCCCTCTTCCATCGACTTTGCATGCATAATTTTTTTTTTTGGCACAAACTTGCATTTATTGTTAGTTTGTGGTGATTGATTCTTTGGGGCTAGGGGCATCACCCCAAAAAAATATTTTGTGCCCTATTATTAAAATTTTGGGCTGGAATGTAATTATTAGTTATAACCCTAAAGTGGTAAAAATTCTTGTGTAAAATAGCTTAGGATTAGGGGTTTTTCATAGTGTGTGATGTGAAAATTGTTTCTTGTGGCGGTATTGAGCTGTAGGGGATTATAGATTGTAATCAGGTTGTAATCATTGAATAATAAAAATATTGGATTTTCTATTGGTGGGTGTAGCCTAGGGATTAGGTGGACCACACTAAATCTTGGTGTCTTGTGTTCTCTTATATGCGATCTATTATTTTCTGATATTGGTTATATTTGCATGTAACTATTATTTCTGTCTAAGGTTAATCCTAACGTTTATGTTGAAGATTTGCGAAGATTTAATAATTTAAAACAAATGAACTAGAAGCCAGATGGATAAATATGTAGGGAGTCAAGACCATTTCTCAGCCACTCAACTTATTTATAGGCAATTGAGCTTCTTCTTTTGTCATTGCTCATCTCATTTTTGGTAGTCAATAGTCTAGTAATAGGTATATACTTTTAGTGCTCATTCAATTCTAGTCTGGTTTACTTGGTGGTAGTATGGTAGAGTGGTAGGCCTTGCTCTGTAGTCAAGATAGCCACTCCAATTTGTCTAAGATGCAAATTGGAAGAGGAAAGGTCTTTTTAGGTGAAGTTCCTAACGAAAACTCTTCTTAATCTGCAATGAGGTTGTTCCTACTACAACTAGTGTTGTGAACTTCATTATTCATGCTATGAAAATGGTTCTAGGGCATCGATTTTTGGAGAATGAGAATAGGTACTATGTCAACACTGACATTACATCCCATTTTCTAGCCTCTCTGGTTGACCTTAGAGAAGCAAGGGTCGACATTTTGCTACTCCTAAGGAATACTTTTAAAGAAGAATACTTAGGTGACGACATTGATATTGTTGCTCATACAAAATTAGGCAAGGGGATCCCTTGGGTGGGTGAAATCCATAAGCTTTTAGAACCTGGCCAAAATGTGGCCCTAAGACCATTTTAGTTGGGCTTGACTGTTGGGTAGTTGAAGCACAATAAGGAATGGCAATTGGCTAGGATTTTCTTCGAAAATGGTATAACCTAGACGAAGTGGTAGGACAACCTGTGGCTAGAAGAATTCACAACCTTAGTCTAGTCTTTTTCTTTCTACAATGACTAGTATAGTAATACTAAGGTTTTCCCCTAAAGTCTAGTTTCATTTTGTTGATCTTAGATTGGTTTTAACAATCGAGTGTCATCACACTTAAGACATTTACTAAGTTCATGCTGAACTAGTAACTCATGCTGAGTATAATATGTATAGATGCTGAGTTACAATGAGTGTTGAGTCACTCATGTGCTAAGCAATTCAAGTTCTGAGTGAATAGTTGATGCTGGACAAGTTCAAGTGCCGAGCAAGACAAAATATAGTAAGTGTCGAGCATCAGTATTATCAAGTGCTAAGTAACACATAATGGACCTAGTTGTTTGTGATGGCACAAAAAACTATGTAAACCATTTTAAAGCCGACTTATGGATAGATCTTGAAGCTTTGAAGTTAGGATTGAATCTATTTGGATTCCCTATGCAATCAACATGCAACTAATCAAAAAAATGGAAGGAATTGAGCAAGAAAAATGAATGAATCTCAATCATAGATTCATACCTAAACCTAAGCCACCAAAGTCTTTTTAAAGGGAGATGAAGCCCCATAATTCAGTATGAAAAAGGAAGCGATGCTAGCAAAGATTTGAAGGAAGTAAAAGGGGTGACTTAGAAGTGTGAAAGAATTGTAGAATTAGTTTGTAGAATAGAGGAGAAAACTATACAACATTGATATAACTAATCAAGAGGATCAAGATGGATAGAATTGTGATCTAAAATCAACAAGGTAAAAGTTGTAAGTGCATCAAATCAAACATTCTACTATTACTTTCCAAAAATTGTATTAGCAGGGTGAAATCCTTTGGACTAAGGTTGATTTAATAGTCATTGTAAAATCCTTTAACAGGGTGAAATTCCAAGTGAGTGTTCTAAAGTCCTTTAGCTAGGCACACTTTTAATAGAGTTTTAAAATCCTTTAACAGGGTGAGATCTAACAATCCTTTGTAAGCCTTTAACAAGGCAGGCCTTTCACAGGGTAGATCATGAAAATGGTCAAACTAAGTAACCTTAACAGGTGAACTTTATTGATATGGTAGTGAAGAATTGTGGGTGTCATCCCCACCCCAGTTTTACCTTCTCATTAGAGGGTTTCTAGGTAATCATATCTAGTGTCAAGTGTTTATGTGGATACATTTACTTTACATGTTATTTCGATATGTTCATGCTTGTATTTTTTTAAAGTTAAAAATTTTATTGGTTAAATACTTGTACTTCTAATTCACCCCCCCTCAGACATTTCCCATTTGTATTTCCAATAATTGGTATTAGAGCTAAGTTCTCATTAGGAGAAACCTTACAGCTTGGAGAAAAGATTTTAAAATGGAAGTTTACAAGTTAGGAAAAACCACTGAGGATCAGGAGATTGAGATACATCTCTGACTACAACAACTGAATGAAGCTAGAGATGCCTTGAGAAGTTCACTAAAGAGAGGAAAGAGATTGCTATGGCATAAAATGACACACAATACAAAGAGATTGACACCACAAAATTATTTGCAGATGGTAACTCCTATGAATTCAATACATCAATTGTAGATCTCATAGACAAGAATAGAGCACAAGCTGAGGAGAAAAAAAATCTCAAGTTGGAACAAGAATTACAAGCTATACTGCTATGTGAGGTGACTGAACAAAAGAAGAAAGCTATAGAAGACAAGGCCATGATTAAAGAACAAAAAAGAGTTTTGGCAAATAGATTGGAAGAAAAGTCAGTAGAGCTATCTAGGATCTCAAACATGCAATTGGACACCTTAAGCCAAATGATGAATGCTCATCATGAGTTGAATGTCAAGGAAATTGAGATAACTACATTGAAGTTGCAAAATAACAGTTGTAGAATGACCTCAAAAGAGAAAAGGAATTTGCTGAAAGTTTCAACAAGCCAAATGAAGCCATCAAGTACTTTGAGAAACTACTAAAATCTCCTAGATCCAGTAAAAACACATCAGGATTAGGCTACATAAGCACTAAAGAAGGAGAATCATCTGAAGCTACTGAGGAAAGAAATAATAAAGGTAAGAATTATAAACCTACTTGTCATCATTGTGGTAAGAAGGGGCATACAACTAATGTTTGTAGGAACAAGAATGCTATTTAGAATAATAAGCCTAAGAACATGACTCATTGTCACAAGTGCAACAAACAAGGTCATCAGGCACATGAATGTAGAACCAAAACCATGCATGAACCAAAATTTGAGAGACAATGCTACAATTGTCAAAAGTTTGGACATATAGCCTTTGAATGCAGATCCAAGTCCACATGGCCATCAAACAAGCCAAAAAATGGAAGAAGCTATGAAAATTCCTATAGTTGGGACTACAATACAAGACATAGTTGTCATTATTGTTAAGAATATGGACATATCCTTGAGAATTTCATAAGAACACACTTCAGATGGTTGAGTCAAACTACATGCTTTAGCTATTTGAAGACTGGCCATATCAGCAAGCATTTCCCAACAAGGACAAAGGAACCTTACTCAAAGTTCAACAAAGGAAAAGTCAAGGTAGATGTTAAACACATTAGAGGAGAGATGAACAAAACATGGAGAAAGAAAGATGGATGCAATACATCAAATGAAGGGATCACTTCACTTGATAGGTCAAGTGATCACATCTCATCAAACTAAGCAAAAGGAGGTATATGGGACTGATACTTTAAAATGATTTATCAGACATCAATTCCAAAAGAAGTTAGTATTAAAATAGATATATTAGCATGAAGAAAGATGCAAGATAATGAGTAAATTCCATTGTTAAATCTTTAAGTTTTCACATTATTGCCGAGTGTGAAAAGTCATCTTCAATTGCCGAGGAAAACACTAGTATGTGCTGAGCTAACAACCAAAGTTAGTTGAAGTCCAACCACTAGTAGTTTCCAAGTAAAGGAAATTTCTATTAGTGCTGAGTAAGGGTAATTCTTATAGTTGGCAAGTGATGATGAAACCAATGAATGTTGAGTGAAACAAAAATTGCATTGAAGCCAAGTTTATAGCTGTACATGTACCATGCAATAAATGCTATATTTTGAAAGGGTATAAGGGAAAATTTTACATATTTTTTTCCATTATGAACATAGAGCAAGAGTGAATAGAGTGAAAAAGTGATTGACAAGAAAGAGAAAAGAATTTGCATGGATCATAGTGGAGATTAAGCATTAGTTCATCAAATTTTAAGGTATTCTTCATCTACTGAGCTATGCAGTTTTCATATTTGTTAAAACCTAGCTTGCACAATGGCCTCTAGTTCAAAGAATGTAAAGGAGAAGGAACCTGTTGAAGTTCAATTAGTTAGAAATGAGGTCAAACAAATAGATTTTAGGGCAATACCAAAAGTTGCATACAAGAATGATCCAACAGGCATGTTATCTATTATTCTGCCTAAGGTTGTTACGGTTCAAGATGTGAGGAAGTGTTATAACTAAAAGGTAGGAGGGATTGGAGACATGGAGATCAGACAAGCATATGATAGGTTGTGTAAAAATGGGGTATTGAAGGAAGAATTCAAAATTATAGAGAGGAAGGGCTTAACCTGTGCCCTAGATTTTCCAACTATCTTCAAAACTGAATCGATCAGAATTTTCCTAAGCAGAATACATGACAATTTTCTATGGCTAGAAGGTGGACCCATAAAAATTTCAAAGAGAATTATACATAGGGTTACTGGATACCCAACCCTAGATTGGCCCAAAACTTTGAGGAGCGACTCTAAAGAGGTGATTGAAAGAAATACAGGGGCCAAGTGGAACAAGTGAGGGATGACTATTGACACTATCAAAGATCCACTTCTTGTATTTGTAGTTAGACTTATATTACAAAAATTCTACTAGTCAAGCCAACTAAATAGTGTTCCATGTATAGTAGTTGATGTAGGCTACAATATAGTCAAGAAAGATTACACCTATGATCTTGCAGAACTCTAGTTACAACAAATAATTGAAAACCTAGGAGCAATAAGGAAATCTAAAAGTGCTCAATGTAAGTTTGGTTCTATATTGATTTTTATTTTTTTCTATGTTCAAAATGAATTCCCATCTTTTAGTAGAGTAGGATGGAAGACCAAAAGGTCATTTTTTGTACAAATCAATGAGTATATTGAGCAAATGGGAGAGAATTTTGAGTTAGTAATGAATAGTTATTTTGAAGATTTCAAGTAGTCCATGAAATAGAGGTTGAGAATTCTTGTTTCCCTAGTTGAGAAATATTATAATGATATTTTATTTTTAGTAGACATTGACTATACCTTCATCCAGGTTGCAGTACCTAGAGTTAGATGGTTAAGGGTTCTAGGTTATGAAATAAATATTGATAAAGCTTTAGCTATTATCACTGCACTTCTTGCTAAAGAAAATGATAAAACTGCTAATTTTTTTGGTAACTATGATGTTGTTAAATCAAAGTTTGAAATGGAATTAAAGACATCATCAACCTTGATGAAGAAAGAAAAACTAGTGAAGAAGCTAAAAGCTAAGCTTGGGGAAGGTGCATAAGACAATGATGGAGAAGACGATGAAGAAGAAGAAGAGGAATAAGAGGAACAAGGTCAAGAACTTCTTTCTTTGAACCAAGGAATGGGTTAGGATCAGGAAGAAGAAGGTGCCAAGGGAGAAGATGATGAGGAGCACTAACCAAGCCTCAAGCAAAGAAGAGAAAAGTGAAAACATAGCTAGTTGTACAACCTACGGCAAAAAGGATTACAAAGCCTAGTGCAAAAAAGGATGTAGCTCCAACAACTAGAGCCATGACAAGGGCAACCACTCAAAAGTCCAGGGAGTAGGCAAAAGAGAAAACCAAGGCAACTGAGCAGATTAGTCCTATGCAGAAGAAACTGAGAAGAAAATATGTAGCAAAACCAAAGTCACATGACGAGAAGATAGAGTTAGAGGACACAAGCCAATTCAAAATGGTAATTCATGCTCCCAAATCTGATCTAGAAAAGATTTGTGATAATGTTAGAGATAATGCAAATTTGACTAGTTTGAAAAAAAATTGAATTTGATAAACTAAGTAGAGAAGACCAGAACATGGTTGAAGAATCTGTATATGCCATGATGACAAAATTCAAGAATACCCCTCTTGAATTTGATAACATAATGGCCAAATATTTATATACAATTATTAAGAATAAATGGCACTATTGTCTAAATATGGAGAAAGAAATAAGAGATTCTACATTGGCACAAGTGATGCCAGAATTGTCAAAAGGACAAATAACCAAAGCTAATAAGAAATATGGTAGCAAATTTGCATCCAAAATAAAATTGAAGATGTTGTGAAGAAGTCCACACAAATGTGGAGATTAATATATGGATTAACAATTTTCAAAGAAGGAGAGGTAGTTCCCTTTGAGGGAATGAATAATGAGGAAGAAGGTGAGTACAAGGAGGAAGAAACCAGTACTGTGGAGGAGACAAAAGAAAAGAAAGATGAGATGGAAATAACCGAGGAGCAACAAGCAGAACAGAGTATTGAAGACTCCCAATTGCTATCCATGATCCCTCCACATGACACAAACACAACTATAGAGACTATAATAGTAAAAGATGTTCCTTTAAAAGTCACCTTAGAACATTAATCTGTAAACTGCAGAACATTTTAAAAAGATACTAGACCAATCCACATTATAGGCAAGGCTATGTGAAAATCTTACATTGGTCAATGTGGATGAACTACAAAAGGTTGTAGCTGACATAATAAAGGAAAAGGTGAACACACAAGAACCACCTACTTCCATCCCTAAAACTACTAGTGTTCAACCATTAATAAAAACAAAGGACAAATCTTCAGAGGTTGACACTATTGCAAAAGTTTATGAAGTTCAAACTGTAGAAGCAAAGGAGCCTACAAGAGAACGAGAAAGATAGATAGATGTTTCTATACTTATTGCACAAATACAAGGTGCACCACAATTGATCAAGGTAGATCTGATGAAGAGAAGGACATACCCAAGGAGAAGGAGCAAGAAGCCATTCAGACATTGATAAACATACCAAGAACTGACACTCCCACTAAATTCCTTTAGAGGTTGAGCACTGATGCAATATCATTGTAGATTTTAGCGCTAGGCTCTAGCTCAACAAAGGTTGTTAAGGTGTTCCACTATGGTGATGCACTATTAGATGAAGAAATAGTGATACCAAAATATGATTATGCAACCATGAACTTAGAGCATATTAATATCATGCAAGAGGCATTGGAAGGAAAGAAGAATCAAGAGATACTTAGGAAGGAGTATAAACAAAGGCAAGAACTTCAGGAGATCAAAGATATCTTTTTATATGCTTTCAACTTACAAACACTTGATGAATCAAAACCTATATTAGAACAACTATCAGAGATTGTTGAATAGGTGACAAATGAAAACCAGGAAACCAATGTTAAACTCATGGAATGGTCTCAAAAGAAATTTCAAAGAAAAGTCAATGAGAAGATATCTAGTGAGATAGCACTATCTCAAGTTGAGTTGGCTAATTAAATTGAGAAAGTGAAGAAGGTACTTGAGAAAATATTCTCATTGTACACAAAATTGTGTGACTCCACACTCTTCACATAAGAAATGAGCCACAAGATTTTGATTTGGAAAGGAATTGGAATATTTAAAGTATGCAACTACCTCCAAATCCAACTCAAAGTGAGAAGCACTTTCATTCAATGCTTCATACACAAAATCAACTAGCTGTATTAACAATAGAAGAGGCTAGTATAAGAGCCAAGTTGATTAATATACAAGCCTTCCTTACCTCCTATATGGAAATACTTCAGAAAGAACTAACCTATGCAAAAACAATGTTAAAGAAAGACCCCAATCTTTCAACATTGGACAATTTAGTTCATCTTGCAATAGAGACAACCATCTAGATCAAATCCTTAGATGTTGTATTAGACAACTAGGATGCTGCTTTGAAGTTCATCATGGAAGTCCACATGCATTTTTTGGACAAATACACAATTAGTGTATAGACCCTTTGGCATCGATGTCAAAAAGGGGGAGATATTAATAGATAAAGGGGGAGAAGTATATGAAAGGGGGAGATAATAGAGGAGGAGATAACCCAAAAAGGGGGAAAACAAACAAAGGGGGAGCAACCAGCCAAGGAACAAATAGAGTATATTAGACAAAAATAGAGTGTTAGCAATTTTAAAGACAAAGAGTATCAACATGAAACAAATCTACTTAGAGAAGAGAAGAAATTATGGACACAGAATGGGCACATTAATATAGGGGGAGTTACATAATTTTGAGGTATATGAGTCTATTACAGAGTTCTAAAAAATTTGAAGTTTTCTATATATGTCAAACTATTTGTATATTATACTTGAGGAAATTAGATTTGTTATGTATAGTTAAGTGTTTTTTCCACTCATGTAAAAGGGGGAGATTGCTGATCTCAGATTGGTTTTGACAATTGAGTGTCAACACACTTAAGACATTTAATAAGTTCATGCCAAAATAGTAACACATGCCGAGTATAATATGTATAGATGTTGAGTTGTAATGAGTGTTGAGTCACTCATGTACCGAGTGATTCAAGTGTCGAGTGAAGAGTTGATGTTGAGCAAGTTCAAGTGCTGAGCAAGAAAAAGTTATAGTAAGTGTCAAGAATTAGTATTATGAAGTGTCGAGTAACAAAAAATGGACCTAGTTGTTTTTGATGGCACAAACAACTATGTAAACCATTTTAAAGCTAACTTATGAATAGATCTCAAAGCTTTGAAGATAAGATTGAATCTATTTGGATTCCCTATGTGATCAACATGCAACCAATTAGAAAAATGGAAGGAATTGAGTAGGAAAAATGAATGAATCTCAATCGTAGATTCATACCTAACCCTAAGCCACCAAAGTCTTTTTAAAGGGAGACAAAGCTCCATAATTTAGTATGAACAAGGAAGTGATGTGAGCGAAGATTTGAAGGAAGTTAAAGGGGTAGATTGTCCAAGGTGACTTAGAAGTGTGAAAGAATTGTAGAATCAATTTGTAGAATAGGAGAGAAAACTATACATCATTGATATAACTAATCAAGAGGATCAAGATGGATAGAACTATGATCTAAAATCAGCAAGGCAAAAGTTGTAAGTGTATCAAATCAAACATTCCACTGTTACTTTCTAACAACTATATCAGTAGGGTGAAATCCTTTGGACTAAGGTTGATTTAAAAATCATTGTAAATTTTTTTAATATGGTGACATTCCAAGTGAGTGTTCTAAAGCCCTTTAGCCAGACACACTTTTAGCAAGGTGTTAAAATCCTTTAACAAGGTGGGATCCAACAATCCTTTGTAAGCCTTTAATAGGGCAAGCCTTTCACAAGGTAGATCATGAAAATGGTCAAACTATGTAACATTAACAAGTGAACCTTATTGCTGCAGTAGTGAAGAATTGTGGGTGTCATCCCCACCCCAGTTTTACCTTCTCATTGGAGGGTTTTTGGGTAATCATATCTGGTATCAAGTGTTTATGTGGATGCATTTATTTTACATGTTATTTCAATTTGTTCATGTGTGTATTGTTTTAAGTTAAAAAATTTATTGGTTAAAGACTTTTACTTTTGATTCACCACCCCTCCCCCAGAAGTATAAATTTCCCATTTATATTTCCAACACACTTTCTATTTTGTTTGATCAAATTACAATCATTGTACATGCTTTTAGAGTCTCTAGACTCTACTTGAGATTCTAATTTTCAAGTGACAATGAATATCAATGAAATTTTTGGTGTTCCATATAAAATTGTATTTCATAGTTATGCTTATGCAATGTTTTGTCATTTTCCAAATTTTCTATTAAATTGTTAAGAAAAAAAATATAACATTTAAAATTGAATTAAAATTAACTTATTGAGGTTTCACATTTAACAATCAATTTAATTGACAGTTACTTTTACAACTAGATTTAACTCTCCATTGGATAGGCTTATTTTACAATCAAATTTAAAATATCATTGAAAAACTATTTCATTTTTAGAATTATAAATATTCTTATATATTTAAGAACTATGTTACTAATATTATAAAGTTAAAAGGTCATGCCACAATGATTGTTGGATGAACAAAGATCAATGACTTCAAATGATTTTTAGGCCAAATTCGGCAATAGCCGGCTAGCTTTCCAAAAGCCCCAGAAAGAAGACACATGGAAAACATGATCAATTGTGAAATCACTATGTACATAGTAGCACCATTTGATCAAGTTAGATCAATGACCATAGATGATTTTTGGGCAAATGTGGGGCACACTCAACCAGTTTTATAAATGCAACTAGAAAAAAGACATTTGTCATCTCTAGTCTATAATAACTAATAAATATGCTATATAAGAACACTTAACTACTCATATTGTAATCACTTTTTAATTAAAACTTTAATTTTAATTAACACTTTAAGTATGCTATATGAATTGGAGTAATTTAACTATATTGTATTAGGTCCTTAAAGTTAATTATATTTTAAGCATCTTCAAAAGCATAAAATAAGGTAAATATCTTTTAATGTAAATGGTTTAGTTTGAAATTCAATGCACATTGTAGAAATGCACAAGTGTTAATAGAATCTTATTATTATAATAATATAATAATTATAATTTAATATGGTGTTGCAAGTATTAATATAATAAAAGGGATGCCATCACTATCGTTGGATGAGCAAGGATTAATAGCTTGAGATGTATTTCGGGCTGATTTGGGCAACACTCAACTTGTTTTCCCAAATCACTCTAGAGAGAAGACATGTGGCATACATGTAATACCAATGACTATTTGATAATTATTTTGAAATGGATGGTGGATATCATACTGACACAAGAGACAAGGAATTAAGACAACCACTATTCAATCAACTTAGATCAATTATTCCAAATGAATTTTGGGCTGATTTTGACAACAATCAACTTCTATTCACATATTCCCTGGGAAGAGGACATGTGGCATACTTGACGTAACATCTATTGTAGCATCTACATCCTTTACAACGATACACATCGTTCAATCAACAAAGATAAAATGGCCCTAGTCATATTTCAGGCCAATTTCAACTAGAGTAGTCTTGCTTTCTCAAATACTATAGAAAGAAGACACATGCCATACATGAATCAAGTCAAAAAGAAGACACGTAGCATTGATGTAGACCATGGTACAATAACGGTACATGTAAATATCGACAGCTCGAGATTTATTTTAGGCTAAATTTGGCTACCTTCAATTTTGTTTCAAAATTTCCCCCGAAAAGAAGTCTTCATAAATTAGTGATAACTATTACTGTAATGTTGAACATTTATGATTTCACAAATAATTATAATAGTAGTTATCCACTGTACAATGTACGTTATAATTAATATCAAACACATGCTCTAGTAATTTGCTTTTGTACATACTGTAAGATTTAGTTTTCATTTTTCAAACTTGGATTTATACTGTGTGCACAAATTACCAATTCAAGGACCAAGATTCAATAAAAGCAATGAAGTAGCAAGCATTAGAGACCTAGTCTTCTTTGACAACTCACAACATCACAAAAAATAGTTATTAATTATAGTTTCAACTTTCTTGGTAAGAAATAAGATGCTGATTCTTGAACACATTTTTTATTGATAGTTTAGTAACTAGTATCAACTATAAAATTCAAGGTTTAATTTCCAATCTATTGTGCATTGTAAGCCTAAATTGTTTACTTTTTAGCGGCTTGGTAAGTTGAAAAGTTAAAATCACAAATATAATTTAGGGTTAAAATGTTATTCATGTCTATAAATTATAATTTGTGTTTGTGTAAAGTTCTATACTTTTTTCAATGATGATGAAAACATACAAAAGGAGTGGCATTGGTAGTGGAATTACAACCCAAAAGAAAATACATGGGACCCAAATACTAGTTTTTGATATTCACAAACTTGTTAAAACACCAAGTTTTACTTATGAATTCCATGATGGTTTGTATCTTGTTATCTATGGAAGGAGTATTAAGACAATCAAATATGCAATTGAAGATAAGTGGAATGATGCACAAAAATAATCAAAATATATTAAATTGAACACCATGATAGGGACCATTATAAACAATGTTTCAATGTGGACTAGTGGAATTGCTCGCTTGGGGTTCCCTCAAGTATTCCCTTGTCCAAAATTTGTAATAGTTTGTACTGAAAACTATGATGAAAAAATAAAGGAAATTGTGAATTGAAACACATAGGAGGTAATTTTTTCTATCACACAAAGTTAATTTGGTAGACTATTGGACCTAGGGTTTGAAGAATAAAACCCAACCCACATTAACGTGGAAAAACTGGCAAAAACATATGACAAGTTAGGTTCAGATAAAAATCATTGTTATATCAGAGGGTTAGCAGACACATTCAATCTACCTCATGATCATAAATCTCCTTACGAATCGGATAGTTTTTCATAGTGGGTTCAGGATACTGTAGCTCATCTATCTTTGTGTTTAGATTTGGAAAGTAACAAGAAAGTGGGTGCCAACATTTTGGAAATAATTTTCAATATGCATTATCTAAAACAACCTGTAAGATATAATTATATTGAGCACATTGTACATCACATGAATAAACAATTGTTAATGACTAAAAGAGGGGCATACCCACTATCATAGAAGACATTTAGATACACAACCTACTTGTGCTATCTTTTGTTATCAAAGCATCATCAAATTTTTCAAACAAACAAGCTTCAACTTAATTTTGGTAAACTAATATTTGAATAACTTTGTAGACTTATTTTTGGCACCAGTTTATCATAAAATTATAGGCACTTTAATGCCTAGATTGCTTGTGTCTTGTAAAGGATTAATTCAACTAGGAAGTCAAATTCAATTAGCCAACTGGTACTTTATGGAAGAGTACACTATATTAAGATTTTATGATTAAGTAGTAAAACCCTACAAACTTCCTATACCTGTGATAGATAGGGTATTTGCATTGAAATATATACAAAAGATGGAAAGCATAGATGTATTGTTTCATAGTCAACAAAAGGAAACCATTTTTCCTTCCTCACCTATCAGATGTAGAGGGTTCACATTTGAGAGGAGAGCATTCGATGTGGTATAAGAATTGTTTGCAGTTTTTAAATTTGAAGTTGCCAGGCACTAACAGTATGACCCACTAAACATAATTGGTACAAAGCTTGTACATAATGGGAACTCCACAAGAAAATTTCAACATGAGAGTGTACCATTGATTGAAAGATTTAAAAATATGAACTCATGGGAAGAGGTCAAAATAGAGATGGAAAAATGCTCTAGTGAAAAGAATATTTCAATACATGAATTGCTAGCACAAATTAAAGAAGTGCACAAACAAAAAGAAAAAGTACAACCTGTGACATCCTATAATTTCTACTAGAATTTAGATCATCCAAGCAAAAAACATCTTCTAGATGCCATAAATCATGATTGTGCAGCAACAAAGTGGTGTCGATAAAAAATTAATGCATTTTGGAATATGAGGAAGAATCTCAATGAACCAAACACCTTTGTAAATTTTGAAGACTTTCTTAAGGATGAAAAATTTAGCAAATTATGGGATAATGAGCATCCAGATGCAACAACAACACAACATGATGCAATTGATGAAGGAAATTAGTATAAGATTTTTAAGGATCCTTCATCCATAGCCACAAGCACTGCCACTATTTCCACTTAATCAACTACTCCAAGTAGTAGTAAATTTGATTGAACAACAACTGGATAATATGTTGTACTTAATCAATAGACAAGGTAAAAATAAGGCATAGGGGAAAATATGATAGAAAACATGGGTTATCTAGGTGATGGTGGGATGGACATAATAGGTCAAGGAAATTGGTATCCACTCCAAGTACCAGATGTACCAAAACATGGTCATAAACCAAACATTGGAGATGAGTCAGATGACTGACCAGGTTCAAAAATAGGTGAACCCAAGCAATTTTTCATCCCAAATGGATATATAACCTCCCAAGTTGTTTCCTTTGGAAAAGGTACGATGCGACTAAAATTTGACAAGATCCCTGCCCCTGGAGTTGAAGGTCACTATGCAAATAAGAAAAAGGTTTTAGATACTAATATTGATACAATGCCAGTCTCGAATCCCTCAGCACAAAAGCTTTAGAATAGTCCAAAAAATCCACTTGTTAGTGGTAGTAGGGAAGGATTAGGAAGGGGTGATGTTGTTGGCATTGGTAATCCACAAAATGCATCTATTACAACCTTAGGCATTGGTGGAGACAAGTACAATGTTGCAAGTGCTCTTTCCCCTTTCAAGAATTGTATTGTATCAATAGACCCAAATTTTGAATTCAATAATTTTTTATCAAATTCTCAAGAAACCACAAAGATGAATAGAAAAAACAATAAGTCATTCAGGAAAGATGTACTTGAGGTGGTTTGATCTCAAGAACCTCCATTGAGTAGGATATTTCCAACATATATCACCAATAAAGAAATGTTGGAGTTTATGATTGTTTGTCCCTCACAACTAGATAATAATCCACCAAAGAGTAAGATAAACCCATTAGATTTTCATGTTAGCACACTATCTATGGATTTCTCTAAAGTGTAAATTGTGGACAAAGTCAGTGTAGCAAAAAAGACCAACTTTGTGGTCTATAATTCACTATTCAAGGTGGAGAGAGAGAAAAATGGGTTGGAGAAGGCAATTGAAAAGTTAAAAAAAAACATGGAAAATGCAAAGGCAAAGGAGAAAGCAACAGATAACAAGTGCAAAGAAATAGAGAAAAGGATTACAAATGCTTCCTCTCAAGGACCAAGTGCACAACCTCAACTAGAAAATATGGAAGCAAAAATGAAAATTCTGAAGGAACAATTGGAAAAAAGTAATAAAATGCTATCTAAGATAAATATATAGAGAGAAGCAGAACTTGAGATGTTGAAGGAACAATTGGAACAAAGAAATAAGAAACTCAGTGATACTCTAAACCATGTTAATATGGAAGCCGATGAAAAACTCAATGAATTTGGGGACAAATTGCAAGAAATAAATTAAAAACTTGAGGATGAAAGAGCATCTATAGTAGATATTTTCAAAACATTGGAGTCTAGTGTGTTGGAATTACAAGAAGAAAGAGTACAATTCTATGGGGGGGGGGGGGGGAGGGGGGGTGAATCAGTAGTTTAAACTTGGACCCATAAAAATTTCACCATTCATTCATCACATGCATTAACAAGTAAGCTAAAATAATGTGTAAAGCATATGCATCTAAGACATATAACCATGCAAGAAATCACATAGATAATAGTAGATATGATTACCCAGAAACCCTCTAAGTGAGAAGGTAAAATTGGGGTGGGGATGACACCCACAAATCTTCACTACTATAGTAATAAAGTGTATCCAATGAAGGTTACAATGTTTTGACCATGAAACATGATCTACCCTATGAAAGGTCTACCCTGTTAAAGACTTACAAAGACTGTTAGGTCTTACCCGATTAAAGGATTTCAACACCCTATTAGAAGTGTGCCTTGTTAGAGGACTTCAACTTACAACTAAGTAAGCACCCTATTAAAGGATTTCATATAGCCTATTAGGACTACTTTGTTAAGAGATTTAATTGAAATCACTTGTTAAAATGTCTCGGCATAGATCATATGATTGACACACGCTTGCTTGATAATAGATCACCTCTACACAATATCTTATTGATCCTTCATGATTAAATGTCTCAATGTTGTATCCTTTTCTCTATCCTCTATTATTTCTTTAATTGATTCTACAATTCATTCTTTCATCACAACTTCTAAGTCACTTTGAATGCTCTATATGCAAACTATTGTTTGCTCCTTTGATTCCTTCCACATTCACTCTCCTTTATCATAAAGAGTTTAGGGCTTCATCCTCCTTAAGAAGACTTTGGTGGCTTAGGGTTAGGTATGAATCTATGGCTGAGATTCATCCATTTTTCCACTTAATTCTTCCCATTTTCTAATTGGCTACATGTAATTGCACAGGGAATCCAAATAGAGATTCATCCTTATCTCCAAAATATCAAAATATATCTTGGAGTCAGGTCAAAAATGGTTTACATAGTTGTTTGTGCTATTACAAACAAATATGTCAAAACTGTGTCACTCTACATATGAAGTTTTTAATGCTCAACATGCATTGTTCAGTATACTATGGCTCGGCTCCACTATTTACTCAACTCTTGAATCACTTGGCATGGTCTATAGGCTCAACACTTGAGTGACTTGGCACATGAGTGACTCGACACTCATTGCAACTAGGCATGGTCTAATATTTACATGTTGTGCTTGGCATGTATTACTAGTTTGGCATGGACTAAGTAAATGACTTAAGTGTGTTGAAACTCATTTGTCAAAACCAATCTAAGATCAAAAATCTCCCCCTTTGACATGAGTGTCAAAAAAACTTGAATATTCATGATCAACCTTAATCCCTTGAGCATAACATATCCATGACTCGACATTTATACAAAACTTCAAAATTTCAAAACTGTGCACTAACTTGTATACCTATAAATTTGATAACTCTTGCTGAGTTAATAGATCTACCCTATATCCAAAATTTGTGCTTCTCTCTGAGTAAATGTGTCTCTGTTGATACACTTTAATTTTAATTCATTGATACTCTTTCATGCTCTCCCTTGGCTAATATCTTTTCATAGCATTTCTCCCCCTTTTATATATCTCCTCTTTTCTTTATCTCCCTCATATTCTCTATCATCTCCCCCATATTTTTATATACTATATCTACTCCTTTTTGACACTTATGTCAAATGGTTTATACACCTATGGTTTGTTTGTCTAAAAAATATTTATGGACATCCATTATTATCCTTAGAGCTACATCCTAGTTATCACAAGAAACATCCAATGATTTAATTTGGATTGCAAGCTCAGTAACAAGGTGTACTAGACCATTTAGATTAGAAAGATTTGGGTCTTTCTTCAATAGTGTTTTAGCATAGCCTAGCTCCTTGTGAATTATCTTCATATGTGGGGTGAGGGTAGCTTGAATACTTGTTAGTTTGGCTCTAATGTAAGCCTCATCTACTTTTAAGGCAACTAATTGACCTTGTGTTTGAAGCAATGTTCTGAAATGCTTCTCAATTTGAGTTGGATTTGTAGGTAGGCTTGCACCTGATGCATATATTTTTCTCTCCAAACTTAGAATGTGACTTTTGGTCTCTTTGGTGAAGAGTGTAGGATTACATAGTTTTGTATACAATGAGAATATATTCTTAAATACCTTCTTCACATCGTCAACCTTTTTTGCCAATGCAACTTATTGTAGTGCTATTTCATTGGATATTTTCTCATTTACTTTTCCTTGAAACTTCTTTTTAGACCATTCTAAGAGTTTTGTATTTGTATCAAGATATTCATTAGTAGCCTTTTCCACTATATCTATCAGCTGTTCTATTAGTGGCTTGGTCTCTTTAGGAGTCGATAGGCTAAAAACATCTAAAAATATGTCCTTTATATCTTGAAGTGCTTGCTTCTACCTATGTTCTCTCCTAAGCATTTCTTGATGCTTTTTCATTTTTAAGGCTTGTTACAAAATGCCTATTTGCTCCAATGTCATAGTATCATAGTTGCACTTTGGAAAAGAAATGTCTTCATCAAGGATTATGTCTCCATAATGGATTACCTTTTCTACCTTTGATGAGCTTGGGCTTAGCACTGAAATCTATAATAGGGTAGCATCTATGCTCAGCCTTTGAAGAGTTTGAGTAGGAGTGGTAGATGCTGGTAAGGCTGGCCACTTATTCCTTCACCTTTGGTTTTGTCTCTTGAGGCTTGCCCTAGTCTATTACTATGAGTTGGCTAACACCTTGTTCATGTACTATAGGTATAGATGAATCTATCTATCTTGTCTTCTGTTGTCCTGTAGTAGTGTCTTTCTCTTCTATTTTCTTCTTAATAGTAACAATTTTAACACTTGTATCAACTTTGGTAGATGTATCTACTATTGTGAACCAAAGGTTGTACATGAGTAACTGAAGGGATGATGGAAGGTGGTTCTTGTGGATTCACTTTTTCCCTTGTAACATCAATTACTACTTTTTGTAGCTCTTCTACACTGACCAAAATAGGATTGCCACATGATTTGGCTTGTAATGTATATTGATCCAATATCTTCTTTAGATCTTCTACTATAAGTGGATTGATGTTCTAAGTTGATGCATCAACAACATCCTTTATAGTTATAGTCTTAGTAGTTGTATCGTGGGGAGGGCTAACACTTGACACTTGTGTGTCCTACATACTCTGTTCATCTTGTTGATACTTAGCTATTGCCTTATCATCATCTTTCTTGTCATCATCTTTATCATCATCATTATCATCATCTTTATCCTTTGAAGGGTTAGCTTCTCCTTTCTTCACAGTGATCAACCCATGATGAGTTTCCATATTTGAGTTGATTTCTTGACCACATCTTCAATGTTATTTTGGAGAATGTTGAAGGCTTTGTATTTAGGTGTAAACCTAACTGCATATTTCTTAACAACCTTAGCAATTTTTTCTTTTGTCAACTTTGCCAATCCTTGGGCTAATGTTGTTTCCCTAATTTTTCTTTCCACATTCAGACAATGATGTTATTTTTCCTCAACAATATCACATCATGGCATGCAATGCTTCTTCCACTTGGTTTTTCTCTTCTTTGCCCAATTTATCAAAATCAATATGAATAAAACCTAATAAATGAACATTGATCTTGACATTTTCACATAAGTTCTCAAGATCAAAGAGAGGATTGCGACTTACCATGTTAATTGGTTGTTATCATCTGATTCTATCCTCTCTTCATCAGAATTTGGTTGTGCCACATATTTTCTTCTTGGTTTCTTTTGTTCTTGGCATCCTTATTCTATTTTCTTTGTCTTTTCTTTGGTCTTTTGGGTAGCTACTCATGTGCTAGCTCTGGTGGTAGGTATAGTAGGCTTTGGCTGAGTAGGTTTTACAATTTTCTTTTCCTTTTCCATTGGCTATGCCTTTGCATTTATCTTCTTTGACTCAATAGTAGTAGGTGCTTCCTCAGCTTCTTGTTATAGTCTCCTCCTCTTCTTTATCTTTTCCCATGCCTTGAGTCAAAGCTAGAGGTTCTTGAGCTTGTTCTTGTTCTTCCTCTTCACCTTCTTCCTCTTCCTCCTCTACACCTTCTCTAAACTTTTCTTTTAGCTTCTTAACCAACTTATCCTTCTTCTTGATTGTGGAGGGAGTTTTCAATTCCATGGCCATCTTTGATTTCACCATCTCATAATTTCCAAAGACTTTAGCTGTCTTATCTACTTCCTCTATAAGTAGGGCTATTATGGCTATTGAGGCTTCATCTACATTTATCTCATTACCTAAGGGTCTTAACCATCTTACCCTTGGTGTGGTAGCTTGCAAAAAAATTTAGTCAGCATCAACAATAAAACATACATCATTGTAATATTTCTCAACTAAGAAAACTGGAATCTTGAGTCTCTACTTCATTGACTTCTTAAAGTCTTCAAAGTTGCTAGTCATTATAGTTTCAAAATTTTCTCCTAGTTGCTCAATGTAATCCCCAATTTGTACTGCAACTAACCTATTGGTCTTCCATCCTACTATTCAAAATGAGGGAAAAGTTCTGTACATAAAAGAATATACAAACTAGTATAGAACCAAACTTGCATTGTTCACTCTTAGTTTTCCTTATTGCTCCAAAGTTTTCCATAAGTTGTTGTAGCTAAAGTTCTGCTAGATCATATATGTATTAAAGAAGCAGACCATAGGGGTGTTTTTCTAGTCGGCTCCTTAGGATTTTTGTCTAGTTGGCAAATAAAGAGGTTTAAAAAATAAATAAATTTGTATATAAATATGAGTTTCATTTTTTACAATTTGCATTTATGTGAAATCAAGTTATTGGCTTTTGAATTGGGTAGAAAGAAATATTTGACAAACTTCAACCTATTTTCAAATTTTGGAGGAAGAATTTATGACATGGGCAATAAAGATAAAAGAGCAAGTAAATATGCATGAAGAAGAACTAAGGAACAAGAAGATGAAAATCGTCAAAAAATGCTAGCAAGATACTATCTTAGATCAGGTACACATGCACAATATTTTTTCCAATGTATTTAATTAGTTTATTTAGTTAGGATTAGGGTTTAAATCCAATTAGGAATATCATATTTATCTTAAATTAGCATTACTAGATTAACTTAATATTAAGAGTTTATTTGAAATTATGTTCATATTTAGGCCATTAGGGTTTATCCAATTATGTCCATATTAGTCCTTAGGGTGAATATTACATTATGAATAAATTTAAATTATGAATTTATTTAGCATGGGAATTACCTTGTTTATTCAATTATGTTAATAATTTATAGTCCATTAAGGTTTATTAGATTATGATTAAAATTAAATAAATGAATTTATTTAGGACGTAGTCAACCAGGACAACCTATCGACATTGGAGAAGGTTCATCCCAAGTTCAAACAGGTACATGTGCATCTCTTGCAAGTATATAATATAGATCTTTCTAGAATTCTAGGTCTCTATCAAACTTTATTTTAATTTTTAAATTTAGTGAGCGATATTTCCCCTTATAAACTTACTTGATTTTATTTGTTATATCGTGCACGTGCAATTCTAGTAGATGATGAAAATGTTGGACATGAGGAAATTGAAGATGAAGCAATGGATATTGAAGAAGGACCATCTGAAGGTTAGATAATTTAATCAAGTACATAATATTTAACTCTTGAGTTAAACATGTATATATGTATACATATATGTCCCCTAAATCTAGATTGTATCTTAAGACTTTGTTTCATTTTTTCTTGTGCAGCCCGAGATCAAACAACAAATGAGAATGTTAATTTAGCTCAAAGATTGAAGAGAAAAATTAATCATAGAAACATAGATCATTTAATTGAAATGGATGTGGAAACATTAAGAGAATATGCTAATCAACCTACACATACTATGAAGAGGAAATTGAATAAAAAGTCTAAAGACATAATTGCACAATTTGAGAATCTATCAACAGTGGAGAAAACTCAACTATTATCAATTTCACTTCTCAAAGATGTTTTAAAAGAGCCACTGAGACTATTGGGTATAGATACAAGTATAAAAAAGATGAGGACTTCTAAACTAGAAAAATATATTGTTGAAAGTGTTAAGGAAGGGTTACATTCCATTGGGAAAAAAACTAGATCTGCAGATAAATCCATTGCACGAAGAGTGATACTAACATCTATTTTAAATAAGAAAACATCCCAAAATAGATAGATCTCTTCATTATCATCTCATTTCAGGTATAGTCGGAAGACAGTACTACATTATCTAAAAAGGAGAAACAATTTGAATGATAGTACATTAGAAGGCAATTGGGCACTAATGTGTAGACCTCCTCGATCTGACATGATTGGGGAAACAGTTAAGAACTTAGTTATTCAATTTTGGATTGATAATACTCGTCCTTCACCAAATAGAAGAGATATCATCAAGTAGAGGATTGGGCCTAAGGAATATATTCAACATGCAAAACATTGGTTGGATGTCACTCAACATGAATTGTATCTCTCATTTTGTAATTTAAATCCTAACATAAAGATTGGACAATTTTTTTTTGAAAGATTGAAGCCCTATTTTGTGAAGATAAATAAATCTTTTGAAACATGTTGTTGTCGATATCATGTTGAATTTGATCTGTACTATGAAGGGTTTCGAAAGATGATAGAAGAAAGTGGTGAAACTTCTCAAAATACTTTTCCTAAACGACCGAGTCAATTCATAACATCAATCTTATGTGACAAACCAAATGATTGTGTCCATGAAATAGATTGCATAAGAGGAACTTGTGAAACATGTGGTAACTTGACTAAATTTCCTTTGAGAGAAGAAGATACTAATATGACAAGGATGGTAAAATGTAAGAGATATAAGTACATAAAGTCAGAAACAAAAGCTGGAAAAGAATCAACAAGGTTAGAATATGTAGAGGATGAGATATCGGCTGGAGAATTTATGTCAAATTTTTGTAAATTGATTCAACCATATATACGCCATGCATTTTTTGCTAAGTGGCAAGCAGAAAAATTTCAAACACTAAGAGAAACTTTCCCATTTGGAACAATTCTATCTGTTGTTGACTTTGCAGAGAATTACTCTTTCGTATCTCAAAAACAACTTCAAGCAGAATACTACTATACAGAGCAGGTTACTATTATGGTTCAAGTGTCTTATCGACATGCACAAATTGATCTAGATGGTGTGGAAAGTACAAATCAAGCACGAGTCATTAAAAAAGAGTATCACTTTTATATTAGTGATGACAAAGAACATGACACACATTTTGTGGAACATTGTTTTAAGACATTTTTTGAATATTTGAAAAACAAAAACATTAAAATAGAAAAACATTTGGTATGGTAAGATGGATGTGCAGCACAATTTAAATCAGCTAGACCATTTTATGCATTATGTAGATATCATCGATACCTTAATATACCACACATTTGGAGTATTTTTGAGAGTGGACATGGAAAGGGTGAGCATGATGGTGCAAGAGCTTGTATCAAACGTGCTTTAAGAAAATATCAAATGGACTATAAAGGATATCACATTAATAATGCTCATGATGTGGTTGAGTGGTGCAAAACACATTTTTCGGTGCCAACAAATATAGATAACACATCATCAGAAGCGGATCGAGTCATACCATTTAGAGTGTTTTGGGAGGTATCAGGTATATATAAATTAATTTGTTCATATTTTTAAATTGAATCTTAAATTTATATTTAATATGTTACCTTAGATGATCTCTAACTAAATTATGGACCTTGTGTACACATTCAGGTGTTGATAGAAGATCAATGCATGCATGCAAGAGGGTAGAGAAGACACGATCTTTGCATTCAGTCATGAGTACAAATAGTAATGTGTGGTCATTGTATATAAGAGAATACTCATGTTTTTGTCCTAATTGTATTGATGAAGACTATGGTGGTTGCATTAATCAAGAACATGGATATGTGGGTGAATGGACTTTGGTGCCACTAGATGTTATTAATACGAATGAGTTTGAGGACGAAAACTATGATGATATTCCATTGATTTCTAGTGATTATAACCATATTTCAGGATTGATCAGAGTTGGTATGTATAAACTATATATATACCTGGATCATGTACATGTATACATTTTTCATAATTTTGGTTAATTTTTATTATATATATGTACTTATGTAAATGACGTGTATCCAGAATTTTGACATATATAAGTTTGTGTAGGAAATGTTTTTGCAGTCATAGCAGAATCGAAAAATGTAGAAGGTGCTAGCTATTATTTATTATGTTGCACCATGGAAAGAGAGAAGCTAACAAAGACTGAAATAAGTGATGAAATTTTTTTTCCCACAGGTTAGTATATAGTTGAATTATGTATATATGTATGTCAAGTATCTATATTTTTAATGAATTCAAATTCTTTGACTTAAATTCAAGATTGATGTATTTTTTAAATGTGTACATGTGTAGGTTCTGTTGTTGTACAAGAAACATATTTGAAGCAAATAAAAGTACTTAAAAGTGGGATTCATTTCACCAATTATCAACCTAACAATAAGGTATATCAATATAGTAACCATGTTATTGCCATTGGTCTAACTCTTCATCCAGTCAAAGGACCTGGAATACGTAAGTGGAGGCTCCATATTGATGATCATGAGAAAATATTAAATGTTATCCAAGAACGAGTTGATCCACTTGATATGAGATAGAAACAACTCCTAATTTGAAATGTAACTCAAGAGCAATTTGAAATTTGGTTCAAACTATTTGAAATTTGGTTGAACAATCATTTGATCAATTTGAAATTTCGTGGAATAACTAATTTTCTAAATTGAACTTTTACTCTTTCATTTTGAATTTTCTAAAGTAACTAATTATAGAAATTATGAACTTATATGTACATGTGTGTACACTAATTAATTGACATGTGCACCTTGAGGGAAAGAAATTCGAACACCACTTGTCTCAAGAGGATGAAATTAGAAGTTTGTAAAATTAATTATATTGAACTTTCTATTTCACTTAACTTGTCAATTTTTGGACACATGTATGCTTTCAATTTAACTAATTAGGACATGTGCTTTCAATTTCAGAACATGTGAGCTTTCAATTTAACTAATTACCTGACATGTGAGCTTTCAATTTTAGGACATGTGAGCTTTCAAGTTCAAATTGCGATTTGTTTAACTAAATTTTGAACACATGTACATGTTTTAAGTTGGACTTGAATTAGAACATTGGGCTTAAGGGGATAAAATCCTACGATACATGTGTGCACTTGAATTAAAATTTCACGATGATTAAAATTTGAAATGTAACTCAAGAAAAATTTGAAATTTGGTTCAAACTATTTCAAATTGTGTTGAACAATTTGAAATTTGGTGTCCAATAACTAATTTTCTAAATTGAACGTTTACTCTTTCATTTTTAACTCAATGCAAGAATTCATTTAACTTTCTAAATTATATTGAACTTTCTATTTCATTTAACTTGTCAATTTTAGAACACATGTACACTTTCAATTTAACTAATTAGGACATGTGCTTTCAATTTTAGGACATGTGAGCTTTCGATTTAACTAATTACTTGACATGTGAGCTTTAAAGTTCAAATTGCAATTTGTTTAAACTAAATTTTGAACATGTACATATTTTAAGTTGGACTTGAATTTTACAACATTGGGCTTAAGGGGATAAAATTCTAGGATATGTGTACAAATAAAAGGGATGAGTTCTATAGATTTACTCGAGTTAGGAATTATGTACAACTAATTACCTGATACTTTAACATTTAATACATGTTCAATATATTACCAAACATTTAAATTACATGAACTATTTATATACATACATACATACATACATACATATATATATATATATATATCTAAATTTAATCAATATATTAAACATGCACATACATATCTAAATAAATTACTTACATATCTTAGATAGAAAAAATTTATAATATACTAGATCTAGATCTAGTATGTACATTAGATTCCACAACATATCAATCATCTTGAGAACAAATAACAAAAACATGTATCTATCTGGAGATCTATTAGAAGATAATATCAAATATAAATATAGTGTGCACACATGTAGACATGTAAATCCAGGTACATCTATATCAAATCAAATATAAATATAACATGCATCATGTGTGTATATAAAGTGTCTATCTAACATATATGAATGTCTCTCTGGATGAAAGTCTACAACAAATCATCTAGATAAAAAAAACTATAGATCATCACATGCAGGACTATCATTGCCATGCCTCCTCACAATGCACTCTGAAGATTGACTAGTATCAAGGTGCCCACTAGGATGTGCTGACCCCTATATATAAATTCAAGAGAAAGTGATATTAATACATACATACATTTAATCAAGAGAAAGTGATATTGAAATACATGTACATGTATTTAATCAAAACATAAATAAACATTACATGTCCACTACTGACATCATCCAATGAGTCTCGACGATGTACATGATCTGGCATCAAAGCTGGAGTAAAAATAGGCACGTCCCCCTACATTGTACACGTGCACGGGCAACACATCAAATTAAAATTTCTCTACATGATTACATTTGAATCTACGTGCATGATATACATGTACATGTGCACACATGCACATGTCTAAATTAAATTAGTTTGAAATGATTGAAATTTTAACATGAACTTGAAATTTTTTTTACCTGTGTAGATGGTGGCATCTGATAATACTCGGACTGCCTAGCATCGATCGTGTCCACTAATGCATCCAGATTTCGTTGCATCGCATCAAGCTCAATATTTGCATCTACGCGGGCCCCATGGCTGGTGACTAGCACATGTCCTAATAATGACGAGCCAAGTGGACTATGTACATGAGATGGCATAGAAGTAGAATCATCACGTGTCAACAAGTCCATCCACCCTATGGTTGACAAGCTCAAATCAACATCATCAAGGCCCACATCTAAACTCTGAGCCTGCACTGTAACACTGGCTGAAGGGTCTGTGGTATGTATATGTCTCTGTGGAGCAAAAGAGTGGTCAATAGATGGATCATCATGTACACTACCACCATGACCACTACCTGATCGATGAGAGGAATATGGCTGAGGATGTGTCCTAGTACTACCATGGACACGACCTCGAACATCTAATATGGGCATGCCAAGATGCTCTGATACAAATCTATATGTATCTAATAAATCCTCAGCCAAACCAATCATAGTATCTCATGCCAACACTCCAGTGAGACCCTCTAAGCTAGCCACTGAAGGGATGCCTGCTGCACTGTACAAGTCTCCTAAAGATGAAGCATAGGATGATGATCTCTGGAACGTTGACTAGACATCAAATACTGACCAACCTCATCACTCGAAATAGATCTGACAGCTGCTACAATCTCTCCAACTCCCTGAAGGACCCCACGTAACTGAGTGGTACGCATGGCCTCATCAGCTGATGGACCTAACACAGGGGAAATAGCAGGTGCCCTCTCTCCGACAATCAATCTATGTGCCAGTGGGGGATGACCTGGCTGCCTATCAGCCAATCTACCATGACCCTATCCTAAATTTCCTGGTAAATCTGTGTAGTTCACCACCCTACGTAAGCGAACCTCTGCATAAAACTGTCGGGCAAAATAGAGTGGAATTTGGTCGTTATTTGGATAACAACCATGGGCAGCAAGGAAGAGTGGGTATATCAATGCAGCCATCTGTGGATCTGTACACTTAAGGGGAGAATACCCCTTCACATACTTTTGTGAAAGATAATGAGGGAAACATTCCCTCTTAAGGACATCTTTGGGCACCAAGCCCTGCACCTCCTGGAGTGAAAGACCAGAGGAGACCTCTCGTCTCTTACTGTCAAGGAAAACCTGTATAGTATGTGTAGAATATGGGGCAGCGCCATGAATCTCATCTTGAATAAATGTCAGGCTGCATAAGATAGTCTGGCATGTACCACTATAAACACTAGAGCATGTGCCACTAGTTAGGGATTCTTGGAGTCTATGAATCTCCTGGTTAGTGCGATCATAGAGCTCTTGAGGTGGGATAGGTAGCTGATCACGGGGGACATGATGTTGCTTAGGGGGGACAAGCTGCTGCTCAGGGCCTGGGATAGGCTGCTCGGCCCGGGTATAGGTTGCTCGAGGGGGACAGGCTGCTCGGGGGGGGATAGAAGGTTGTTGATTAGCCATGTCAATGTATGTAGGTGCGTGTATAATGTGTAAACCTGAAAATTAAAATTAAAATGTATGACATTTAATAAAATTGAAATTTATATTAACATATATGTATGTACAATTTGACAAAATTAAAAAACTTGTATCTAAATTGTTTTAATAAAATTAAACATGCACGTACATGTCTACATATATATAAAAGTCCTAAAACTTAAATGAACATATTACTTAAAAGAAAACTAAATTTTAAAACACATATGTTGTTATATATATAATGTTTGTAACTCAGGGACCTTTTAAGAACTACATGTCTGCAAGTTATATATCTATCTAAGTTAGATTGAACGTTCAAAGGTTTTAGACATATGTGTGCACATAAACTTGTCAGATCTATTTGCATATATAGATCTATTTGTTTACATATATATAACATTGATGTATCATTTTGAGACCTTGATATCAATGTTTAATTAGTTTTAGGATTAGGGTTCAATTTGGTTTGTACTATTTGATTAGGTTTACATGCTTAGGTTTCAATTAGGACAAGAGTTAATAAATTGAATTAACGTTTCAATTCAATCTTAGGGTAATGGTTCATTTTTGTTAATGGTTGGGGAAAGGGTTTAAGGTTAAATTCAAGGTTTCTACTATTAACTTGGGATATATAATTACCTGTTTATGATCATGGTTTAATTCAATTTGGTTTATAAGTATAATATTAATTAGTTAAGGGCCAGGGTTACCTTTCAATCTAGTTTGATATATTCAATTTGGTTTAAGGTCAAGACCCAGGGGTTAGTTTATTTTAGTGTTAAATATTAAGATATAATGCTAAATTATGATATCACTCATTTTTTGATATTTTGATATGATGGACATGTTATAAATGACATTTCTATATGATTCTTTTGATATGATATGCATGGATTATATATATATATAATCTTAGGATTTAGCCCATAAATTATCATTTATAATATAAGAGTTTAGAAATGAAATTTTAAGATCTTGAGGTTAGGGTTAGGGTTTGGATAATTAAATTTTAGTTTTAGTTTTACCTGGTTAGAGTTAGAATTATGGTTAGGGCTATGATTTAGGATTGAGACCACGATTAAAGGGTTAGGATCATGTGGTCGGAGGTCCCAAGTACCAGAGTAGAAATTATAGTCTAGATCAATTAGGGTTAGTAAAGTAGGCAAGTTAGCATTTAGGATTTAGGGTTATAGTTATGATTCTAGGGTTAGGGTACATTGGGTTTACAATTCTATTAGTACTATTTATAGGGTTAGGATATGGTTTGACATTGGTATTAGTATTATTTTTAGGGTTATGGTTTGTACATCAGGGTTTAAATTTATGGATCTAGGATTATGATTAGGGCTTATAATTTAGGATAAGGGTTGGGGCTTATCATATAGTATAAGGGAACTTACCATTATAATTTATGATTAGGGTTAGAATAATGGTTTAGTACTTAAATTAGTTTATATCTAGCTAGCTTTTAAAATTAGAGATTAGCATTTAAATTTAACAAATTTTAGGATCTTAGTGTACATACATCTTGATTCTAGGGTTTAGTATAATTTAGGGTCATGGTTTAACATTTATTCAATTATAGCTTATAGGTTTGTACATGATCATTGCTAGAAGTATGGTTAGAGGGTTAGGGTATGGGTTTACATCATGTTGAACTAGAAGTATGATTCTGAGGGTTAGGATTTGTATTAGCAATAAAAATTTTGATTATGGTTTTAACACATAGTTTAAATAAATTTATATAATTAAAGTTAGGATCAAGTATTAATATGATTTACTATTTAATGTTGGGGTTTATCATTTAGATCTCTACGGTTCAAATTGAGATTTAGAAAAGTTTTAATGGTTTCAAGTGTGCATCTAAGATTAGGGGTTATAATTTATGATTAAAGGGTTTTGCAGTTAGGATTATGACCAGGTTTAGTATAATTTAGGGCTACTATTTAGCATTAAGGAACTTAAGACTTAAAATTTAAGTTAAATATATTTAATCTTTACATGAACATTAGATTATATGATGTACATTTTTTTATGTAACTTGCATATTATTTAATCAAGTTATGTTGTTATAATTAACTTTTATTAATTAAAGGTTGTAACATGTATTCTTTAGGTCATACACATTCTAAGTTATATATGTTTCAAGTATGTATGTATATGTATGTTATATTCTTACCTAGATGCAAATTAATCTCTGACATTCTTATATATGTATTTAATTTAGGATCTGGACCCAAGTTAAGACATGTGATTGAATTATAATATAGTTAATTATATACTTAGATTATTTTTAAATTCAATTTACAAACTGACATTATAGTTAATTCTAAATGAGGCCTAGCCAAGGGATCCAAAGAACTAATCAAAAGTTTTACTAAGCAAACAATAACATGCATACAATAATTTACAATTATAAAAAACATAAGAGATTGCAAATTCCTTAATGAGCACATTTACATTTCATTTTTAAATAACTATAAGTACTAAAAGTAAAATAAATAACACATCCACATGAAATAATATTAACTAGACTTCAGTTCAATCCATTTAAATAATTTATATACATTTGTTCTGAATGCCACTTGGCAAATTAATTCAGAATGCACAATCATCCACTGTACATGTCACAGGGTATGAAAGGCTGAAAGAATATACATTTATAAAATAGTTTACATCATCCATTTTCGATCCATGAAACAAAGTACAATACAACTTAAGTAAAATTATTTTAAATAGTATTAGAAGTTTTTTGTTTGGATCCCTTGGCGAGTTGTTATGTGATTAAGTACTTACTTATATATGTTTAGGGTTTTATTGTACATAACTATATGGTTAGGTCATGATTATAGTTTAAATAATGAATTTAGGTCGAGGTTATATGGTTTTAGGTCAAGGTTATATGGTTCTAGGTCAAGGTTATATGGTTCTAAGTCAAAATTATATTTATTTGTAAAATTACATGTAACTTAAACAATAAATTTACATCTAATCTAATCATTCAACATTGTAATAAATACATAAATTAAATACATTTCAAAACATCTAAAATAATAAATTTTTAAATAAATTTTAAATTAAAAGACAATATTATATACTTAGATCTAATATAGATGGAAATTATCTTTAAAAAAATCTTATTTGTGCATTTAGAGATTCATAATAACATTAGAGGCTTAAGCATGAATAGTAAAATAAAATATACAAATAAATATATATAAAAAACAATAAAATATATGAAAAAAATATATAAATTTTAACTAAAACAATAGAAAAAAGGAAAAAACAAATGTTTCATACCTTTTTCAGACGGTCGATAAAGCGGATGCTAGTCTCTCTCCAACTTTCGATCGAAATAATGAGGAGAGAATCCAATTGCGCCGCTATTTATGCTAGCGGGTTTCATAGTTTCGATCAAAACTTAAGTAAAGTTTCGATCGAAACTTTGAACCACAGGGAAACCCGCATTCCAAGTTTCGATCAAAACTTTACTTAAGTTTCGATCGAAACTATGAAACACGGTTAGTTTCGTTCGATAGTTACTTTCTATCGAAAGTAATTAGTTTCGATCGAAACTTTGAAAAGGAGCTTCTATCAAAACTATACGGGTAATTTTTCGGACCTGCGCTTGTTTGGAGGAATTTCTTCCTCCGAAAAAGTGTAACCCACTATTGTGGGTTCACCCATGACCTTTCTTAACAATCTTATAACCAAAATCCATAGCTATGTAGGGTACACTATTCAATCTACTGGATTGATAGAATTTATGTGAAATTACCCTTACATCAAAGTTGAACAATGGATCAGTGATGGTATCTATAGTCATACCACTTTTATTCCAAACTGCTCTAGTATTCTTCTCAATTGCTTCCTTAGAATCACTCTTGCGTGTCTTTGGCTGATCTAGGGTTGGGTAGCCAGTAACCCTATGAATTATTCTCTTGATTATTTTGATTGGTCCTCCTTCTAGCCACAAGGAACCATCATGAATTTAGCTCAGTACAATTCATATCCACTCAGTTTTGGATACATTTGGAAAATCTAGGGCTTGTGTTAAACCCTTTTTATCAACAATTTTGTATTCCTCTTTCAAAACATTGTTTTCACACAATCTGTTATACAAACATCTTATTTGCATGTCTCCTATACTTCCTATCTTGCAATTGTAGCATTTCCTCACATCTTATACCATTATCAAATTTGGCAGGATCATAAACAATGTGCCAAAAGGGTCTTTTTTATAGGTGATGTCAGGAATGGCTTTAAATATAGGTTTCTTGACTTCATTATTGACTAGCTAAACATTTAAAACTTCTTTCCCTTCAACATTTTTTGAACTTGATGCCATTGTCACAAGCTAGGGTTAAAGAAAATTTAAACTATGTAGCTCAACTTTCGATAAATACCTTGGAAATCTATCAAATTGGTGATGAATATCTGCACAAGTCTTTTTTAATTGCTTTTGACAAATTTTAGGTCACTTCTAACTCTTCTCAATCTTTTTTGATTTTGAAATGGTGAAAAATGAGCTCAAATCGATCATATACCCTTTTAAAACCTTGCATTTAATGCGAAGTTCTTACACAACTGTAAGCTTGACAATAACCAATTTCAAGTTCATTTGGCATCATTAATATTTCCACCACTCGACAACTACTATGAGCTTCACATCCACTATATAATTTGACAACTTGGCATCAACTAACATTCCACTTGGCATATATAGGAAACTTTTCATACTCGACATCAACATGAAAAAATTAAAGATTTGTCTTTGATTTCTAATAACATCTTGCATATTTATTTATGCTAATTTAGCCTTTTTAGTACTATATCCAACAGAACTAATGCATGATATAACCTTTAAATATCAGTCCCACATACATCTTGTTTGCCTAATTATTTGATGAGGTGTGATCACCTGCCCTTCTCCATTTGATGTGTTACAAACATATTTCTTTTTCCATGTCTTGTTCATCTCATCTCTCATGTGTTCAACATCTACCTTGCCTTTACCTTTATCAAATTCACAAATTGGTGCCTTTGATCAAGTTGGACAATATTTATTGATATGACCAGTCTTCAAGTAGCTAAAATATGTAGTTTGACTACACCATCTTTTGTAATTGCCACTGAAGTGTGTCCTAATACAATTCTCAAGAACATATCCATATTATTGACAATAATGAAAGTGTTGGAATTAATTTAGAATTAATGAGGGGTTAGGGGGTGAATTAGTTATCCAAGGCCTAGCTATATAAATAAAAAATTTCACAATTGAATGAACCCATAAAACATTCATACCCATGCATGCATCCATTGTGTATTTACTAAAACTTGTATGTTACTATCAAATCAATTTGTAGAAATGTAAAGTATGAAACATAATAGATTCATCAACACACTTGACACAATGATTTAATGTGGAAACCCAATTTGGGAAAAACCACTAGTAATATGCTACTCCTTTTCACTCTTCTAAAGTGATGCCCTATGAAAGGCCAACCCTATTAAAGGTTATAATACACACTATTAAATGTGACCCGATTAAGAGATTTCAATCACACTATTAGAAGTGAGCCTTGATAGAGGACTTAAGGCTATTCACTTGGAATGCCACCCTATTAAAGGATTTTCTAATGACTATTAGGTCAACCTTACTCCAAAGGATTTACCCTAGATAGATACAATTGTTAGAGAATAATAATAAAGCTTTGATCTGATACAACTTACAACTTCTCTTGCAGATTATAGATCTTTGTTTAGTCCTCAATTTTTCTTGGCTTTTATAATTTGTAGCCTTGAAAAGTTGTTCACCCTTCAAGCATTCATCTCCTTAAGCCTTCTTACTTAACATGCCATTGCAGGCTCTTCTCTTGGTTCACTTGATGAAGCAAAACCCTTAATTCCTTCTCTTCCTTAGGTTCTCACACATGACACCAACCTCTCTTGTTTCATGACCAGACATTCCTATAAATAGGAAATTAGAATATTTTTTTGCTCATTATCCATCATCCAAATTAGGGTTTTGGATGGATTAGGTAGGATAGAATGTATCTACCCACATCTTGTCTTTTCTAGAAACTTCTAGAATCCATTTGAATTTTCCTAAAAATGGTTTACATCAAATTTTGTGCCACCAACTCATCAACCTCATCTTTCCCCTGGTTCACAAGTTTCAAGAAAATAGACTTATTAGATTAGATTCGATGAATCTTTGATCTTTATCATAATGTAGTAGCTCGACATTATTAATCTTTTGATGCTTAGAACATACTGTATTGCTTGGCATCAACTATAAAATCACTTGGCATCAACTAAAGTTTACTAGAGCTCTGCATCAACTAAACTTTACTCAGCATCATTTGTCTTGCTCAACACCTACTATCCACTTGGTTAAGCTTGGTAGATTTTTTTTTAAAAACTTTTTCTTCTAAACTTTCTAAGTTTAGCCAATATTTGTAACCTTAAGTAGACTATTAATTCATCATGTCATCACTATTTTAATTGATCCTTGTACTTCATTATATAATTATAACTTAACCTTTCCTCTAGGTGCTTTTGTTACATCTTATTGATCAAATCTTCTTAATCAATCAACTAAGTGATAGTACTTGAATCTTATAAGCAATTATATTTCTAGAAAATAACAAGTTTGAAATCAGTGACAAAACAATGATTGAAACACATAGTATTCTTCAACAATCTCCCTCTTAGAAATTTCTCTTATCAATGATCTTTTCAATCAGATTTCAAAAATCCCCCTCTTTGACATTGATGGCAAACCAAACTAATCAACCAAGTCAATCAAATGATGAACATCTTGTTCAACCAATCTGACTAGGTTAAAACAATAAGGAAATACCAAAGAGAATTTTTTTATTGAAATTTCTCCCTTTATCAATAACTTCCATCTTTTGATTAGGTTACAAAAACTCTTTCTTATAACTCCCTTTGAGTTCCTTCTTATATCTCCCTTTTACTAGGTAGATTAGGATTTCTCCCTCTTTCCTTTATGCTATATTTATTAGTAGAGTATCTCTCTCTGATGGTGCTCTTTTTGGCTCTTTGATCAATGTCTCCCTCTTTGTTCTAACTTAATTCTTTGATCAATGTTTCCTCTCCGATTAGCAGATTAGTTTAATACTTTCTCCCTCTTATCTCTTACATTTGATCAATAAAATTCTTCTTCTGATGATGATCAGTTTAGTGTACTTTCTCCCTCTTTGATAATAATGCCAAAGACATATACCAAATTTTTTTCATCTTAAATAATGCAGATATAATCTTTTGTAGTTTCCTCAGATTCTCCCTCTATCACCTTGCTTGTGACTAATTTGAATTTTTAGGTTTGTGGTTACTTTAGGCAGTTCCTAAAGTAAGATCCACTACATCAGTTTGTATTATATGAACATCAACTTGTTTGTTGTAGGGCACTCCTATTTTTTAAATAGCCTTTAATAGGGGTATCACGTCTAGTTTATCTCTTAGATACTCATGAGCATCCTTAGGTAACATTTTTGTGAAGAAATCAACAATTTTCTCCTTTGAGTTAACTCATTCCATCTTAACCTCTTTGTCTTCAACTACTTCTCTTACATAATTATACTTGGTTGCAATGTGTTTTTTCTTTGTGTGCATCACTGGATTCTTTGATATATTGATAGAACTTGTATTATCACAATAAAGGATCACTAGTTCTGTGATTTCTTCCTCCATTCCTTTGAGTAGCTATTTAATCCATACAATGTTTGTGTAGTTTATAGTAGTAGCAACATATTCTACTTCAGTAGTAGATTGTGAAGTACAACTTTGTTTCTTGATAGTCTATATAACTAGTCTCTTGCCTAAGAAAAATGCTCCTCCACTGGTGCTCTTTCTATCATTAATGTTTCCAACCTAGTTAGCATCAATGTAGGCTCTTAAGTCTCTTCTTGTAGTATAGACCAGAATATTTTGTTCCTTTCAAGTATCTCATTATTCTTTTCATAGCCATTAAATGATTCTCCTTGGGATTTGTAGAGAATGTTTCAACTATCCCTACAAATAATTCAATATCATGTCTACTATGTACTACATATTGCAATTTTCCAATCATAGACCTGTACAATATTTAATTCACCTCAACTAAATCTTCATTCTTTAACAACTTGTGTCTTGTCACAATAGGTGTACTTAATAGTTTGGAATCCTCTAATCCAGATGTCTTCAATATCTCTTTGACATACTTTGACTAAGTGATGTATATACCATACTTCATCTGATATACTTGCAATCCCACAAAAAAATAGATTTAACCAAACGTAGACATTTAAAATTCTTGCTTCATTTGATTTGCAAAGTCCTTACACAACGCATCTTTTCCTCCAAATATAATATCATCAACAAATATTTTAGATAGCAAAATACCTTTGCCTTTTTTTGTCTTTACGTATAGATTGATGTTATCATCAATCCTTTCAAATCCAATCCTCACAAGATAAGAAAGAAGTCTCACATACCATGCTCTTGGTGTTTGGTTCAATCCATATAGAGCTTTGTGTGGCCTACATACCATGTTCTTATTATTATCATCAACAAATCCTTCTGGTTGTTCTATGTAGAGTTCCTCTTCTAGTATGTCATTTAGAAATACAGATTTAACATCCATCTGGTAAACTTTGAAACTTTTGTATGCAACATAAGCAAGTAGAGTTCTTACTCCTTCCATTCTTACAATAGGAGAAAATATCTCCCCGTAGCTAATTCCTGCTTCTTATGCATATCCTTTGAAAACTAATCTTGCTTTATTTCTTGTGACTTCACCATTCTCATATAACTTGTTTCTAAATATCTACTTGGTACCAATCACATTCTTGTCTTCTAGTTTGGGAACTAGACTCTATGTTTTTCTCTTCTCTATTTGTTCAATCTCTTCTTCCATGGCCTTGTACCAGTCATCATCTTCTATTGCATCTTTGATTGATTTGGACTTCTTCATGCTTAACAAGCATGATTCACTTCTCAATCTATTTCTTGTTATTGGCCTAGCATCTTTGTTTCCAATGATTTGATCAGTAGGATGATGCCTTTTGACATATTTAGACAATCTTGGCTCAGCTCTTGTTTCTACATTTTGTCTTTCAGCTTTAGAGTCACTATGTACATCTCTCTTAGGTATTTCAACATCTCTTTCATGTGTACTAATCTCAGAATCAGAATGTGCATCTACTTCATTCTGTAGCTTGACATTTGAATGCAACTTGGTTCCTAAATGCAACTAAACATTCAAAGGATGTGACTCGACAGTTACTGATATTTTCTATTGATTTGTAACTTGATTTGTAGTATCTTCTTCAATAGGAATTCCTTCATAAAAGTATATAAATGATTTTTATTCTTCTGGTTCTTTCATAGGCTTAGCCTTATGTATTTTTGTAAATTCATCAAAATTCACATTTTCACTTTTCACAATTTTATTAGTGTTAGTATTTAAATACTTGTAAGCTTACTTCTTGTGGAATATCCAAGGAATATACCTTCTTCACTTTTTGCATCAAATTTTTCATTCCTAACATCTATAAGAATGTAACATTCACTCCCAAATAGCTTAAAGTATTTTACATTGGGTGGATATTCATACCATAGTTCAAAAGGTGTTGAATGAGTACCTTTCTTGATTTGCACATGGTTCAGGGTATATACAATAGTACTTACAACTTCTCTCTAGTATTTTAGAGTAGCATTCTTCTCCATCATAAGTGTTTTGGCACAATCCATTATAGAATTTTTTCTCCTTTCAACAATCCCATTTTGTGGAGGGGTCCTTAGTGTAGATGTTTTTCTTTTGATTCCTCTGTCATTATAGAACATCTCAAACTCATTTGAAGTGAATTCTCCTCCTTTATTTGACCTCAATTATTTTAGACTCTTACCTGTCTCTTTCTCAACTCTTTCCAAATACCACTTAAACATTTGAAAAGCATCAGATTTCTATTTTAGAAACATGACTATTATCATTCTAGAGTAATCATCAACAAATAACATTATATACTTATCTCCTTTATAGCTTTGCATTTCAATTGGTCCACATAGGTCAGTATGAACAATCTCTAGTATTTCTTTTGAAATATAAGCTTTACTTTTGAAGCTTGATTTTATCATTTTGCCTAGCTAACATTGTTTCCACACTATATTATCAAGTTTCTTCAACTTAGGAAAACATCTAACTTTCTTCATGTTACTAATACTAACCAAGTTATCAAAATTAACATGACATAATCTCTTGTGCCAAAGCCATACATCATCAAATTTTGTAACAAAACAAGTAGCATCCTCTATATCTAGATAGAATAGATTACTTCTAGTTTGATCAACCTTTCCAATTAGTTTCCCCTTTGTGGCATATATCATGATAGTTTTGTTTCCAAATTCAACCGTGCATCTCAGATTATTCAATTGTGACACACTTAACAAGTTATAATTTAGTCCTTCAACATAGTAAGCATTGTGACATGAAATCTTGTTCATGAGTTTGATAGAACATTTTTCTTTTATCAAACATGGTGCATCATTACCAAATATTACACTATTTCCATCATAACAAGTTAAGGTAATGAATTTTCTTTTGTCTATAGTCATGTGATGTGAGCATCCACTCCCAATGATCTATCTATCATTTTTATTTACACAAGTCACAAGTGAAATTGCCTCATCTTCATCAAATTCATCCTTCATTGCAACATATACCACTTCATCATCATGTTCATGAAAATCATCCCTGCTTTCTTCTTTAGAAATGTAGCATGACTTCTTTGTCTTTGTAATCTCTATTATCATCTTCTCTTCTATTTTTATACTTGTTACTATCTTTCTAGTTCTTCTTTTTTGTACATCTTGTAGCAATATAACCAACCTCATTGCATTTGAAACAAATGATGTGTAACTTACCTTGAACTTTCTTTACCTCTGTGAAATCTTCTTGCTAGTAATGCTTCCAATTGTCCAACATCTTCCCCATATGTATCACTGTCACTGGAAACATACTTTATCTTTTTTTTTTTGTCTTCTTCTACTTCACCTCATTAGAATCCTTTAATAACAACTTGGCTTTGAATGTAGATTTAAGACTCTCAAGTTTGTAATTATCAAAATTTGATAGCTCAAAAGCAATGAGTTCACCTACCAATCCTTCAAGGGTTAGATTATTTCCTAGAATACATCTCAACTCTTGAATTGTAGAAAATCTAATAGCATAAATAGGTAGTAATGTTCTCAAGACTTTACTTAGCACAATATCATCATCTAAATAGGCAATGATGTATCTACCCCATATCTTGTCTTTTTTAGAAACTTCTCCTAGAATCCATTTGAATTTTCCTAAAAATGGTTTACATAAAATTTTGTACCACCAAATCATTAACTTTATCTTTCTCCTAGTTCACAAGTTTCAAGAAAAAAAAATTGTCAACTTAGATTCAATGAATCTTCAATCTTTATCATAATGCAACAACTCGACATTATCAATCTTTTGATGCTTGTCACATACTGTGTTGCTCGACATCAAATGTAAAATCACTCCGCATCAACTAAAGTTTATTGGTACACAACATCAACTAAACTTTAGTTGACATCAACTATCTTGCTTGGAATCTACTAGAATTTGCTTTTACTCAGCTCCAACTGACTTTCTACTCAGCTTGCACTGACTTTACTCAGCACCTACTATCTACTCGGTCAGGCTTGGCCAAAATTTTTTGTTTAACCTATCCTTCTAAACTTTCTATGTGTAGCCAATATTTGTAACCTTAAGTAGATTATCAATTCATCATGTCATCACTATCTTAACTAATCCTTGCACTTCATTACATAATCATAACTCAACCTTCCATATAGGTGCTTTTGTTACATTGTATTGATGAAATCCTCTTCATCAATAAACTAAGTGATAGTACTTGAATATTATAAGAAATAATCTTACCAACAAATAGTAGGTTTGACATCAGTGACAAAACAATGATTGAAATACATAGTCTTCTTCAACAATCTCCCTCTTAGTAATTTCTCTGATCAATGATCTTTTCAGTTAGATTTTAATAGAAAGCTATATCTTATGTTGTAATCACAATTGTAAGAGTTCCCATTATTTTTTATTTTTGTTGGCTTATTTGATGACCACATGGATTTGGATCTGCATTCAAAAGTTCTATCTCCATACTTCTGACAATTGTAGCAATATCCTTCAAATATTTGTGTATGCATGGTCCTAGTTTTGTAGTCATGTGCATGATGACCTTGCTTGTTGCACTTATGATAATGAGTCATGTTCTTAGGCTTGGCATTTTGAGTTGCAATAATGCTCCTACACATATTAGTAGTATGTCCTTTCTTACCACAATTATGACAAGTACGTTTGGAGTTCTTACCTTTGGTGTTCCTTTCTTCTACAACCTTGGACAATTCTCCTTGTTTAGTGCTTGTGTAGCCTAGTCTTGATGTATCATTTTTAGATCTAGAGGATCTCAATAGTTTCTCAAAGTATTTGATGGCTTCATTTGGCTTGTTGAAACTTTTAACAAATTCTTTTTCTCACTTTAGGTCACTCTGCAATTGTTCACTTTGCAACTTCAATGTAGTTATCTCAATGTTGTTTACTTTCAATTCATAGTTGGCATTCATCACTTGACATAGAGTATCCGATTGCATGTTGAAAATCATGGTTAGATCTATTGGCTTCTCTTCCAATATGTTGGCCAAAATTCTTTGGTCTTCTTCAATCATGGCCTTGTCTTCCATAGCTTTCTTCTTTTGTTCAATCACCTCACATAGTCATATAGCTTGTGATTCTTGCTCTAGCCTAAGATTTCTGATTTCCTTATCTTGGACTCTATTCTTTTCCATTAGATTTGTAACTATTGCATCAAATTCATTGGAGTCACCATCTGCAAATAGCTTGGTAGTGTCTATCTCTTTGTATAGTGTGTTATTCTCCGCAATAGTAATCTCTTTCCTTCTCCTCAAGGAACTCTTTAAAGCTTCTCTTGCTTCATTCAATTGATGTAGTATGAGATGTATTTTAATCTCCTGATTTTCAATAGTCTTTCCCAACTTGTAGACTTCCATTTTGAGATCTTCCCTCAAAGCTACAAAGCTTCTCTTTTATAAAACTAGGCTTTGAAACCAATTGTTGGAATCACAAGAGGAAAGAGTAAACTTCAAAAGGGATGGGGTGGGGTGAATCAAATCAGTAGTTCAAACTTGGACCCATAAAACTTTTTCCATTCATTCATCGCATGCATTAACAAGTAAGTTGAAATAACATGTAAAGCATATGCATCTAAGATTTATAACCATGTAAGCAATCACACACATAACACTAGATATGATTTCTAAAAAACCCTCCAAGTGAGAAGGTAAAATTGGAGTGGGGATGAAACTCACAAATCTTCACTACTATAGTAATACATTGTATCCAATGAAGGTTACAATGTTTTAATCATGAAACATGATCTACCTTGTGAAAGGTCTACCCTATTGAATGCTTACAAAGAGTATTAGGTCTCACCCTATTAAAGGATTTCAACACCCTATTAGAAGTGTGTCTTATTAGAGGACTTCAACTTACAATTAAGTAAGCATCCTATTAAAAGATTTTATATAGCCTGTTAGGACTACTCTGTTAAGAGATTTAACTAAAATCACCTATTAAGATGTCTTAGCATAGATCTTGCAATTGGCACTTGCTTGCCTGATAATAGATCACCTCTGCACAATATCTTATTTATCCTTCATGATCAAATGTCTCAATGCTATATCCTTTTCTCTATCCTCTATTCTTTCTCTAATTGATTCTACAATTCATTCTTTCATCACAACTTCTAAGTCACCTTGAATGCTCTACATGTAAACTATCTTGTTCACTCCTTCAATTCCTTCCACATGCACTCTCCTCTATGATAAAGGGTTTAGTGCTTTGTCCTCCTTAAGAAGACTTTGGTGGCTTAGGATTAGGTATGAATTTACAGACAAGATTCATTCATTTTCTCGCTTAATTCTTCCCATTTTCTAATTTTTTTCTTATAATTTCATAGGGAGTCCAAATAGAGATTCATCCTTATCTCCAAAATATCAAAATATATCTTTAAGTTGGCTCAAAAATAGTTTACATAGTTTTTTGTGCCATTACAAAAAAAATGTCAAAATTGTGTCACTCTGCATATGAAGTCTTTGATGCTTAGAATGCATTGTTCTATATACTGTGACTCGACTCTTGAATTACTCGACATCCTCTATTTAATCATCTCCTGAATCACTTGACATGGTCTATCTACTCAACACCTTAGTGACTCGTCACATGAGTGACTCAATAATCATTGAAACTTGGCATGGTCTAATATATACTGTTGGAAATATTCAAGAATATGCTAGGTTACTAAGAGGGGAGGGGTGAATCAATAACCTTAAGAACTTTATCAAATTTAGATCTTAATTAAAATAACCCAATAATAATTAATTCATTAAATCAAATCTAACTGCATGCATGAGAAACTAAAAACATAAACATTCATGGCACATGAACACAATGATTTGGTGACCCATAAACCTTCCAAATAGAAAGTAAAACTGAGGTGGGGATAATACCCACAAAACTTTAATACTACAGCATAAAATTGGCCCGTTAAGGTTTACAATGATAACTTCTAATGATCTACCCTATTAGGAGCAATTATGATTGCTAGGTCCACCTTGTTAGAGGATTTACAAACATACAATGAAGTATGCACATGGTAAAGAGATTTGACAAAAGACTGTTAAGTTTACCTTGGTAGAGGATTTTGGACTGGTTCACTTGTTAGAATGAAACAATAGATCTTTGACTCACAACTGATTTATTGATAGAGATTATTTGAAGTACTAATCACCTTTATGTGATAGATATGATTCTGCTACTGATTCGCATTTGCATGCCTCTTACACATTCTTCATTCTCACTTTTCATTCATGCATATACATCTATGTCTATCTGTATGGATATGATACAATACACACACACACACACACACACACACACACACACACACACACACACACACACACACACACACACACACACACACACACACACACACACACATCAATCCAATTAAAAAAATTGCAAAGTTAGCCAATATACAAGTTAACACCAATATTACAAATTCGACTCAAATGAAGACACTCGAGTTTCAAAGACTAACTTGGTAAAGTTTTAATACACGACATCTAGTGTCATTACTTGGCATCATCATGCATTTGATAGAAGTGAAAGGTCAGTCCATACTAAACATCTTAGAGTAGTCTCAAACTCGGTCTATACTAGAAACTTGGTAGATACTGTGTAACTTGGTAGAAACTAAATTCCATGTTTACCATACTTGAACTTGACAAACACTAATCATCTCATCACTCGGTTAATACTAACTTCACTTCACATGAACTAATGGCTTGGTAGAAATTGTGAAGCTTGGTAACCACTGAATTTCTTGGTAAGAACTATAGGACTTCACACTGCCTAAATTTACTTGGTAATCACTGAAATGCTCGGTAGGAATTGTGAAGCCTGGTGGCTACTAAATTACGTGGCAAACACTGTAGACTATTTAATTAACTTGGTAGGCATATAGAATCTAAATAAGTATTGTCACTAATAAAAAACTTGACTTAATGTCAGCAATATAAATGTTGTGCTTGGCATGTATTACTAGTTCAACATGGACTAAGTAAATGGCTTACGTGTGTTGACAGTCACTTGTCAAAATCGATCTAAGATAAACATAGTGGACATACAATTAGTAGCATTAATAAGGAATTAGACAATGACAAGGAAAAAACAAAACAATGGGAAGAGAAAGCAGAGGAAATAAAGAAACAAACTAAAAATTAGTTGTTACAAATAGTGCAAGAGGTACAAAATGCTAATAAAACAATCACAACCTTGGAGAACAACTTCTTTGAGTCATATGAAAAAACAAAAAAAACAATCAAGCTAATTAAGGAAAAAAATTTGGAAGGAAATTATGGCGAATACTAATAGGTTGTATGATTGGTTTGAATTGCATCAAAGTTTTCAAGCTATTTGTAGGAGTTTCAAAGATCAAATTGAGAAGAATAATGACCTTTTTAAGCTCAACAAGACTACAAGATAGATTATACACATAATCAACACACATAGTGATAGGTATTTGGCCAGCCAAGGAGTTCATGACTACATTAGTGCATCAGTAAAGACATTAGCTATCATTCAAAAATGCTAGAGTATAAGGGAAGGAGAAGAATATTTGAACTCAATTGAGAGAAAACTCATTGAGATGGATGATAGAGAAAAATTAATGATAGATCTTGGTTTTCCTACTCCATTCTCTAGTAATTCATCAACAACATTCATTGGTAGGGAAGCTTACCGAAAAGAGTTAGAGGCCAAAATGATGTCTGAAGTAGTCAAGTTTCCTCAGGATTCAAGTCCTAAAGGCATTTTGAATTGCATCAAACCATTGGCGAATCTAAATGAACTATTGCATGTAGCATTTCTTTCAGATAAATCTTCCAAATATGGATGTCTGATGAAGTTAAAGATTATCTACTATAACATAAGAAATGTTAAAATACCAAACGAAGAAAATTTCAACATCCTAAAAAAGCTAATTGAATCTTCAATCATATCATAAGACATCCATTAGGCATCAAAGTACGTATAATGTGACACTTGGAAAGTTATTTTAATCATCTTTGTAGTGTTTACTTTATTTGTATTTGTAATTGTTTGATATGGTTTTAAAGTTTGAACTTTATTTCTTGAATAGTATAAATGCAGCAAAATTAAAATACTATTTTGCTTACCAGGCCTATCAAATGTAAAGGCAAAAAATGTAACTAATACTAAATTTGATGCTATTCTAAGATTCTAAGACTCTTCCTAGGAGGAAAAATGACTCGAAGCTATTTTTTCTCCCTCATTTATATATTTGTATAGAAGGGAATTTTGGGTCATTTGCTAAATGTTATAGTTGTAAATTTAGTACTTTTAACTCATGATAATGAAATTGGGCATTCAAATTTAACTTTTGAAAATTGAAATCATTAAATTTTTCATTTTGTTTGCTATATTTTCACAAAAATCATCAAGGATTGTCATTGTACCATAACAATTTATCATATGAGCATAATAATGCAAATAAAAATTAATAGTAATGGTAAAATTTGAATGAATCTTGATTCATGATTCATGGAATCATCTAATTTAAAATGTACTTGTTTGTTTGATATTAGACATTTAAAAAATGATATAACTTATTATGTATGATAGATGAATCATGATTAGATTTAAATAGTAATTCAAAATTGACACATTATACTATAACTGCTAAACTTGCAACATCATCTCATCATCCAAATCTTCCAATTCCTCAGCTTCAAGTTCAAATGTTCCATCATGCTCCATGTTTTATCTAATAGGCATACCTTCATCATCCTCAGCTTCAACATCAATGCTACCACTACTAGCACCACTACCTAGGTTGCTGATCTCATTGTTTGAAACATTGCCCAAACCTCTTCTTTGGCATTTCTTCATCCACAATTTTAGTCCCCTTTCATAAGGAAAAGTATTGATTTCATATCTAGATGTATACAGCCTTAGACAATTTTCCAAATTCTTGTCTAGTTTATTTCTTACCTTTGATTTTAGGAACCCAAAGCATTGAAAACTCTCTCATCCTCCACAAACCCCAATATCATGGTCAAACATAATTCAACAAGCTTGAAAAATTATGATATTGAAGCTCACAACACTTGGTTCAAAGCTAGATTTGTCCAAAGTTTGGTTACTAATCCTTCTTCTCTAGGGTTTTTCATAAGATCATATTGTTCCATCATTGTATAGGAAAAATGACATGACTTCTCTCTCAAACAAGATTCATCTAAAACTCCATTTATAGTCACCACATTAATTTCTTTTCTTTTGCAAAATTGATCTATCAAAACCATTAACTTATCTCAAAAATCTTTAGAACTTCTTAAACTCTAGTAATGGGGAAACACAACACATATTGATTCAAGAAATTCGTGTCAAGGATATCTTTCTCTATTTTCTAATGAAAGATTATAAGAAATATCCTTCACAGAATTCATTATAGTCTCAACAATTTGTTCAAACACTTCTTTTATAACAGTTAATTTTTGTTGAATGGGTTTCTTTCCTTTTCTTGTGGACAAGGGCCTTCCATAATAGTGCATTGGTATCTCAACACCTTGTATATTGGTACATAATTTCCCCTTTGCATAAATAATTAAAAAGTGATAAGTATTATCCAAATTTGTGATTCTCATACACCTTGAAAGTTTTTCAACCATAGGAAATAAATCTATATTTCTATAGAGATTATCAAGGGCTGAACATGTCATTTTACGTAGTGTATTATATTCTACAATATACATATATCTATGTTTGATCTTCTTCACTATATTTTGCATTTCCTCTATCATGGGGAGAATGATTGCTAATATTAAGAGTGTATCTACATTACTTAACCTTTCAAGAAAATCACCATATTTCCATTGACCACCTTGATCATTGCAAGTTGATTCCATTGTACTAAGCAATGATGTATATTTAGAAAAAATCCGATGAGCTGGTCCATCCAAAGAGATCCATCTAGTATCATTATCCTTAAGCTACTTTCTCCCATTAGTTAGGCCCTCAACAAATTGTTGAAATTTCCTGAATTGTTTAGAACTTCACAACAAAAGTTCCTATAGATCTCTTTGATTAAAAATTCAACTCTATATATTTGTGGAGAAATGCTAACAATTCCAAAAGCAAGATTCATTCTATGGGCCATACAATGAATGCCAATAATGCAATTTGCAACAAATTCTTTTAACTTCATGAAAAGACCATTCTTGTGGCCTTGCATTACTAAAGCTCCATCTGCTCCAATACACACCAACTTTTGAGAAATTGTTATTTCATCTGTACCTCCATTTTCAATTAGGAAACTCCTTACTAGTTCAAATATATATATTTTCCATTGAATTATCCTTCATTTGAACAATAGTTAGTAGATTGGGTTAGCAGAAAAAATTGTGTGTAGTCAGTGATAACTTTAAGAAACCTCTCCCGTAAAAAATGCCTAAAATGCTGGCAAATCTAACGTTTTGTGGGTAGAAAAATTTTAATGTCGAGGGCAATTGTTTTTGTTCCATATAGGGAAATAAAATATTATATGTTGGCAATTTTTTTCTTACCCTAGCAAAAATCATTTTAAATGTGGTGAATTAATTTTTTTTAATTGACGGATAAATAAATGATAGCTATTTTTTTCCTTCCCAACAATGAATTAATAATGTCAGAGGCAAATAACTTGTTTTGTAGGAAAATGAATAATAATGGTCCCGACTAATCTTTAGTGCTAAACTAAAAAATTGTTTAATTTGAAAGCAAAATTTGCATATGTATTGGCTAGTGACTGTACTGACTACTGAGTAGTCACTTCAAGTTTCAACTTGTCTACTGTCTTAGGTGTATTATTATTATTAATGTCATAACATCATTACGTCAATATCACTATTACTAATTCAGCTACCATCACTTTTGTATTGTTAATAGTAAATACAATATTTTTATTGTTTGTTGATTAATTAGAGATCAACAATAGAAGATGCATCTTGGGGCCACTCGCTTGAAAAGACCTAGAGTCACACAAAATTCTCCAGAATGGAGACATGTGGAAAGGTTTGCATGGAGTCATTACTCAATGTCAAGCACTATTGATTGCTCAACATTAATGCTAGTACATTTTGGTGTTTCACACACTTGAAAATTAATAGGAATACAAAAAAAAAAATATGAAAGATTGCAAACACCAAAGAATTAAATGCAAGAGCCATTTAATAGCCTCTTCAATTCCTTTTTCATTATCATTTCTCATATTCTTCATTGTTCAATTTGAATTTGGTTTGTAATTGCACTTTGTAGAGTTTCTTGAATCTTAGTCATGGATATCCCAATTCGCCTGAAATTCACTACAATGGCTCTACAAAAGCTCTTTTTGGGCAGGATTCCTGATGATGTCCTTGCTATGGTTTGCAAGCTAGATGCCTGAAGTCCTTTTATCCACCATGCTATATTCATGGTACTCAACCATGAATTCTTGAGAAACAATAAGAGGTACCGTGTGTCCACAGATATTACCTCTTACTTCCTCACATCTCTTCTTGACATTGGAGGTAGTCAAATAGACATGCTGATGCTTCTGCGTAACATTTTTAGAAGATGATGTCAAAATTCTTTTATTGGCTGAGCAAGTACCAGGGCTGGGCATTGGCATCCCTTTTGCAGATGTAGTAGACAAGTGTTGGGAGGAAGGCATAGGGTGCATTATACATAAGTATCCTTTACTACTTAGCATGAAAAAATGGCAATTGACTCCCCATCGAAAGTGGGCATGGCTCGAAAGGGATTTTCTACAGAAGTGATTATTGTTGGATGACATCAGTGAGACTGACTTCAAATGGCTAGATGAGTTCAATAACATCATCCTCTCCAACAGATTTCTTGTGGAGGGACTTGAAGACCTTTCTAGTTAAAGGCTTCAAGCCCTCGGCCTCTTAGCTCGCTGATGCTTCCAGCCTCCCTGGTTCCCTAGTTCCCTGTTCCTTATTTCTTGAATATTGTTTCCTTAACTGTTGCCCTTAGGAAAAAAATGTTTTTAAGATATCTATATTTTTCTTTGGATTGGGCCTTGCCCTTTTTTGTAAATTATGAAATAGTAAAACCATGCTGATTGAATCAGCTATTTTGAATATCTATGCTATGAATTAGTATTATGTACATTGTACAGTCTAAAATATTATCAATGAAAATAATAGTTTTCGACTTCTCAAATCATTTTTCTTGTTAGTTTACAACTTTATTTTTGGCATCTCAATTATCAATGCACTGTTGAAATATTAGTCTATGATTTTGTTAAAATAATTAACTGTTAATAGTTATAAAGTTAAAATTTAGAACTTAGAAACAAAAAAAAGGGTTTCAATAATCCCGATTCCCTTTATGGTTTAATATAATATATTTGATTAACAATTAATAGTAAAAAATTGTTCAATAAAAAATTATCTAATTAAAAGTTTTGTAATTTCTAAAACTATTTTTCTTTAATCTAATTGGTTAAAACAAATGGAGCAATAAGAGAGGATTTCAACGAAAACTAAAGATTATACCTTTAACAAAGTTAATTATAATTTTGATAATTTATGTGTCAAATTTTTATTTCATACCTATCTTGTCACTTATTCCTAACTTTTTATTATTATGAAATCTTTTAATGATAAAGAATAGTTTATAAACAATTATCACAATTTTTAATATATGTTAATAATTTATAAATATGTTAATAATTAAACTATATTACATTTTAATTTTGAAACTAAATAATAAATATGAATAAAAATATAGCATTTGTAATCATATTTTTAAATTGTAATTATTTTAGTTGCATTAAACTAATGTCATGATTATTTCATATCTTGCACAAATTTTATTTTATAAAATTTAATATATATTCATTGAATTTTTCATATCATCTTTGCAATAAAAAGTTTATGATAGAAAAGAAAATCAGTTCTATAATAGAAAAGATAATCCTTTATTTATATTATATTAAAACTATTATAATAATTATTATAAATTATATTATATATATAATATTTTATATAAATAATTAAATTAACTTCATGATTTTGACATGCTCAAGCTTAAAAGTAAAATAATAATAATTAATAACAATTTATTTAACAATATTTATTTCAACATTTTTTTCTATATGAATTAATATGCTATGTAAATTCTTTTCAATAACCACAACTCTATTTTGGGCGAAATTTTATAAGATTGAAGATAAAGTCTATTTCTACTCGAAACTGTGACAATGTCCTCAAAGATTCTACCTGAAATTTCGATCGTTGCATAAAAGAAAGATCAATGGCCTGAGATAAATTTTGGGCCGATTTGGAGAATGTTTTCCCATATGCCTAGATTCATCCGAAATCATGACACATGTCTGCTCATTGGAAGACTTGATTAATATTATTAATAATTATGTTTATAAACAATTTTCACAACTATCAATATATGTTAATAATTTGCAGATAATTAAACTATATTACATATTAATTTTGAAACTAAATAATAAATATGAATACAAATATAACATTTGTAATTATATTTTGTAATTTTAATTTTATTTAAATTAAACTATTGTCATTATAATTTATTATTAGTACTTGATGGTATGCTTAGGCCTAAGAGCTAAATATTTCATTTTCAATGTGATTCATTAACATTAAGATTTTTATTTTTTAATGTAAGTACATTAGTTTATATTTTATATTTTAATATTTTTTTTTTTTATAAATTATAATATATTTTTTTGTCATTCAATGAAAAATAATATTACTTATATTATATAATCATTTAAGATTTATTATTATTATAAAAATATTATTATTTTTATATTATAATTATTTATTATATAATAGAACATATAATATAATTATAAGCATATGATATATATGTAATAGAACATATATATCAATGATTATATTTATGAATAAAATTTAAATTTAAATTAACATCATTATAGAAAAATATAATTATATAACCATTTTATTAATTAAAATATTTTATATATTATAATTTTTTTATTAAATTTAAATTAGATTTATATAAAAACTAAAGTCAAGTACTAATGACACTTGTTTCATATCTTGCACCAATTTTATTTTATAAAATTTAATATATCTTCATTAAATTTTTCATATAATCTTTATAATAAAAAGTTTATAATAGAAAAGAAAATCATTTCTATAATAGAAAACAAAATCTCTTTTAATTATATTATACTATAACTATTATAATAATAATTATAAATTATATTTTATATATATAATTTTTTTAATATAAATAATTAAATTAACCCAAAATCTCGACCGTTGACTAAAAGAAAGATTGACAGCTTGAGATGAATTTCAAACCGATTTGGAAAATGTTTTTCCATGTGCCTAGATTCATCCAACATTGTGACACGTGTCCGGTCATTGTAAAGCTCAATTAAGTGTTAGGACTCAATTAATTTATTAATAATTATGTTTAATCTTTTTTTAAAAATGTTACTTAATCCTAACTTGGCGATGCTGTGATTGTTAAGTAAAAGACAAATCAACACCAACGGGAATGACCTAGGAAGGATTTTAGGTAAAATTTGGGTCCGTTATCACTGTTGTCAAGAAATATCTAGAATTGTGGCATGTGTCCTTGACAAGTGTCACAATTGAGATGTGTCACGATTTTGAATGACTCTTAACAACAACGATAGCATTTCACAAATTGACCCAAAAATCATATTGATAATTAAGTTTGATTTTTATTAATTAATTTATTTAAAATTATTCAAATGTATATTAATATAATAAATTTTTCCTTTTTTATTATTATTGTTATGTACATTACTAAATTATTGAGTCTTGACTCTTTATGTCATTTACATGTACATTATACATACTATTAGTAAAGTACCTAAAACCATTAATTACTTAATACTTTCGTTTTGACTTTTAACTATTAACCCTCTATATTTTTAGAGTATAAAGTTGAAAGTTTTCCAAGTCGAGTCCGATACAATAAGATTTTCAAATTTCAAATTTTCAAAGACTGGCAGAATTCCATTTTGTGTTCTAAAGACTGAAAGTGTGAAACTTGAGTATCAGATGACAACACCAATTATCCAATATCAATTTCAGGTTTTTAATTTTTTAAAAACTCTTTTCATTGCAATTTGTAGCAATAGAAATCTTGATTTTAATTGTCTTAGGTTTACACTGTACAAATATTTTAAATAGGGCCTAAAGAAGAATTTTATGTAATAACTAGTAGTAGGCATGGGAAAAACAAAGTCAAAAACCTCCCGTACAAGTGCAAGCATAAAGGAAAAGAAACACACTATAGAACTCAGTCAAGTGCTACAAAACCTGGGTTTCACCGATGAATGTCATGATATTTTTTATCCTATTATCCATGGAGATTTTGGAATCATGGAAATTAGACATTTATTATTTAATAAGTGGAAAGATCCACTGAAGGGGGTAAATAATTACAAATATAATAATAGTATTCGTACACATACAAATAAACTAGTTGCTCTAGTTATTGGATTAGCAAACCTCGCTATACCTGATGTACTCCCTTTCCTTGTAAATGTAATGCTATGTGCTTAGAATCATGATGAAAATAAAAAGCCAATTGTAAACCAAAACACTCGGGAGGAAATTTTATCCATAATTGAGAGTGAATTTTTCACTCTATTAGACCTAGGGCTAAGGTTTAAACCAAAAAGCTTTAACAAGTGCATTGACTTGGATAAACTAGCACATGCTTATGACAAATTGCAAAGAGTTTTCAAGATTCATTTATTGAAAGTTTAATAAACTCATAATCCTCTACTAGTGTTACACTGGACATAGACCATAAACCTCCTTATTAGTATGATATTTTTGTGCCATGGATTTAGAATACTATTTCTTTATTACCATTTTGTCTAAGATTGGACAGTAATAAGGAATTTGGAGCCAATGTTTTTGAAATGATTTATAATATCCATTGTTGAGGTCAGTTAGTTCAAAAGGTAGATGTAAGATATAATTTTGTTCAACACATTGTTGAATCTATGCAACAACAATTACTAATGATTAAACAAAGTACAAATACAAGCAAGATGAAGACATTTAGGTTCACAAGTTACTTGTGCTACCTTCTTTTAGCAAAGCATCGCCCAATATTTGAGATAGAGAACAACAAGCTTGATATTGAGGTCTATAAGTTTGATGAAAAAACTCAGAAGAAATCAAAGGCTCTAAGTCCAATTTATGAGCAAACACATAAGATGAGGATGACAGCTAAAAATAAAAACTACAACCATTTTGTAGACTTCTCTTTGGTACATAGGTATTAAAAAATCATAGGCACTTTGATGCCTAGATTTTCTATGTCTTGTAAAGATTGCATTCAATTGGGAAGTCAAATTCAATTGGTTGATTAGTTCTTCATAGAAGAGTACATTGTCTTAAGGTTTTATAGTTTAGTAGTTGAACCCTACAAACTTTCAATGCATGTTACAGAAAGGGTTTTTACACTGGAATATGTATGGTAGATGGAGAGTGCAGATGAACTTTTCAATGGACAACAAAAGAAAATGATATTTCCTTCTTTGCCTTTTGCAATTGGAGGCCTCACATTTGAGAAAAAAGCTTTCAAAGTGGCAAATGAATTGGTAACTTTTTTTGGCTTTGATTTTTTCTGTCACTAAAATTATGATCCACTAAACATAATAAAAATGAGACTTATTGCCAATGGGAACTCTGCGAGCAAATTTCAACATAAGGAGATGCCATGGATAGAAAAGTTATAAAATAAGGAGTCATGGGATGAGGTTAAGAAAGAGATGGAGAAACATGCAATAGAGAATAATATTTCAATGCAAGAATTGTCATCCCAAATTATGACATTGCATAAATCAGAGCCTCGACCATACTTAAATTTCTATGAGAAAGCATCTGAACCTTCTAAGAGGTCTATTCCAAAAGAAATTAAAGAGGCATACACATCTATTTTGTGGTGTCAAACCAAGATGACCATTTTTTGGAAAATGAGGAAAAATTTGGGTGAACTAAGGACATTAGCTAGTTTTGATGAAATTGAGCAGGATGTAATTTTTAGCAATTATTAAAATAAAGAGCATCCAACTATAATATATGATTTTGCTAGTGATAGTGATAATGAAAGATAGAAGGACCTCAAGTATGATGCCAACATTCAAGGTATTCAAAATTTTGGGTCAACCAGGGGTAGAGATATTGTTAAACTTTAAATGAGTGATTCTACTAAAAAAATGTATAGTAAAGGGGCAACTATGATACACAAATGGGTTACACAGGTATAGGGTCCATTGGTGCAAGTTGTGAAGGGATCTGGAATCTAGTTTCAGTACAAGACCCACCCAAAAGAGGATGTAATCCAATCATTCGACTCTCTAAGATTGAAGATGATTCATCTAGAAAGGGAAAAAAATATTATAATTCTACTTCTAAGGTCATCCCAACACATTATTTGTTAAATCTTCAAATCTAGTTGTAGTTGATCCCACTGGCATTGGCACTAGCACTACCATGGATGAACCTTGTGCAAAAAAGAAAAATGTTATGACAATTATACTACTAGCAATGTCACTGATTACTTCACCAATGTATGCACTAGTAGCTTCTATACAAAACTTAGAAAATAGTCCTAAAATGCCAAGATTTGGAATGGGCCATCTTTAGTCTATTGACAATACTCAAAATACAATTGTAGGTGGAGTAAGTTTAACTAGAGGTGGAGGAGCATACAATGATACAATCAATAATTCACCTTTCAAACACTCAATTGTGTCAACAAACTTAGATTTTAGTTTGAACAAGTTTGCATCAAAGTCTGAATAGACAAGTGAAAGAAATAGGCAAATTATGAAGACTTTGAAAAGTGATGTAGTTGTTGAATGTTACGGATCTACTAATAGAATATTTCCAACATATAGTCCCAAAAATGAAATGATGGATTTCATGACTGTTATGCCCCTGGGCAGAGATAATAATCCACCAAAAAATGTAATAAATTGTAATGATATACAAGTTACCAATCTTCAAATGGATTTGTCAAAAGTGAAAAATATTAACAAAATCAATATATCAAAAGAGAGTAACAAAATGGTCTACTCTACACTTTTGAAAGTGGAGAGGAAAAAAAAAAAGGCTTACAAAGAAAATAGAAAAGTTACAATCAGACCTTGATAATGTGAAGGCCAAGGAGAAAGCAATAGACAATAGGTTCAAAGAATTGCAAAATAGGATAAAGAATTCTTCTCCTACAAAGGCAATTGTCTATCAAGGAAAGATGAATGAACAAGTGCAAAATTTGACTAAAGAATTGGATGAGTGCCAAAAAAGACTTTAGCATGAAAAAGCCTCTACTGCATAGTTGTTTAAGTCTATAGAGAGTAGTGCATAGGTCAAAAATAAATTGAAAACTGACTTCGACTCTGTTGTTAAGGAAAATAATGATTTGAAGATTAAATTGGAGAATGAAAAGAAAAAAGAGGAGTCTAGAGCAAGGATGATTTATAATTTGCAAAAGGAATTGGTGAATGAGAAGAAAAAAGAGGAGTCTAGTGCAAACAAAATCTACAATTTGAATAAGAAATTGGAGAATATGAAAAAGAGAGGAGTCAACTACAAAAACAATCTTTGATTTGAAGAAGGAATTGGAGAGTGCGAAGAAAATAGGGTCTAGTGCTACTACAAGCACTAACACAATCCAACATATGAGGAGGGAATTGGAGAATGTAAAGAAAAAAGAGGAGTCAGCTGTAAAGAAAATCTTTGATTTGAGAAAGGAATTGGAGAATGATAAGAAAGAGGAGTCTAATCAAAGACTCCATGATTTGAAGAAGTAATTGGACAATGCAAAGAAAAAGGAGGAGTCCACTGCAAAGACAATCCATGATTTGAAAAATGAACTCGAGGATGAGAAGAAAAATGAGGTAAGTACTGCAAATATAATCCAAGATTTGAAGAAGAAATTAGAGGATGAGAGGAAGAGAACAACTAATTAGCAAGGGAAACTAGAGGAAATACAAAAAAAGAGTTAAAAAAAGATGTCTGAAATGAAGAAAAAGATGGAGAATGTAATTGCACAAAAGAGAATGACCTCTTTCGAAAACCATTATGTGAAGAATACTATAATAGACATGGTTAAGCTTATCAAACAAGAAAATTGGAACAAAATAATGAAGAATAGTGATAGTTTGTTTGAATGGCTTGATTTAAATAGCAATCTCAAACTTGTCTTTGAAAATGTAAAAAATGATGTTTGGGGTAAAAGATGAATCTTCACCAATTCCTTAAAAAATCTTGCTGACCAAATTTTGTATAAAGTACGGAGATCTAGTGATAGGGATTTGAAAACTATGGAATAAAAAATTGGTTGGATACCTTTGTAATGACCATTGATGTCTATCACAATTGTGAACAAGTAATGGAAATAGCTTAAGCTCTCAAATCTACTTCCAAAGACTTGATGAAGATGAATCACATCATATTGAACTTGCTAAATGTTGGGTTACCAAATCTAGCTAACTCAGATGATAGATTTATTGGAAAAAAAAATTACATTAAAAAGTTGCAAGACAACATGAATTCTGATTTAGGCAACTTGCCTAAGGAAACTACTCCAGAAAGAATTGCAAGTTGCATCAAACCACTATTAACAATGAATGAAGTTATAGATAAATTCCTCGATTCATGTAAAACTATCTCTTAGAAGTATTCATTGTTGATGAGATTATAACTATTTAGCTACAACCTCAAACAAATGGAGCTTCCAAATGATGTAGAATGGAGCGCCCTAAAGAAATTCATTGAAGTTGGGTCATCTGCTCAAACTATTACTATTACTATTAGTAGCAGTCATAGCTGATAGCACTAAGAAGTAACAAATTAGTAAGTGATAGTACTATAATCATTTTGTTACTTGTTGCTCTTTAATTTCAAATTTCAAATTTAATTTCAACTTTGTTTAATGTTAATTGTTACAGGAATCAAGAGCCAGCATATTAGGATAGTTGGGTAGCCAAACACCAACATACTATTACTACACAGAGCAGATGGAAATTTTTTCCTACTTCTTGAAAAAGCTGCACAATTGGCAATGTGATTGTATACCAAAGTAATAAGAATAAGAATTGGATCAGAATCAACAAGCTCAAATCGAATCGTGAATTGGCCATGAATCTGAATCAAATTAGCCACGAATCGACAAATTAAAAAAACCCTTGAAATTTAGTGAGTAACTTATTTCATAAACCCTTTTATCATTGATTTGATTCATTGATTCACAAAAACTCATTTGGCTTGAATTGAATCGTCAAATCATGTAATCGTGTGAATTGCCATGATTCTTGGAACTATGTTGTATGCACATAATGTATTATGCAGTAATAATCTGATTATATATACAATTAAAAATTGACCTACAACTATTGTTGCTCCCTTGTATCTGCAAAAGGAAATTCAGGGTCTATGGTCATTTCAATTTGACATCTGGTAAAGGGTTGTAATTGTTTGTAATTGTTAAATGTATTATGTTATAGGCTAATTATAAATTATAAATTATAATACATTTTTTTTTAAAATAGAGCTTATTCTATTAAATGCATTATGTTATAATTTCTTTAAAAAAATAGAATCAATGAAAATCTCAACATGTAAGTTTGTAACATCAACATAATAAAAAAAAAATTTAAGCATCTATAAAAGGATAGTAAATGAAGTTAGAACTTGAGTACTAACTAATTAATTAGTTAACATGGATTTTTCAACTCCATCTATAGTTTTCCTTTTGTAAACTTTATCGACATACTTTTCTATGGTATCAAGTTTAAGCTACAACATCTTCTCCTTCTTTGTTATCTCTGTGCAAATCTTACATCTGCATTCTACGATTGGCCATTGGTTCAATGAACTAGTACCTTTCCACCCATTCTAAGTAAAAATTCCTTTTGGATAGATCCGACTAAGATATATCTTTCTTTGATTCCAATTTTATTTTCCCCTTTTGTGCATGAACATGATTTATGGAATCACTTTTGGTTTTCTCACCTAACTAGTCCAAGACTGACTTCAACTCTATAATATCAGTTTCTAACTCCCTACTCAGGGGAAGTGCCTCCAAATTGTGTTCAATTTCATTCTCAACTGAGATATCAAGTTCATCAACTTGAACTTCAATACGGTTTGAGTCTCCAACTTGTGATGAATCTCCTTTTTCAATAAGCATTGGAGATCCAACTTGTGAATCTTGTAGGTTGCCAACATTTCCACCACCAAAATATGCCACTATGCTTTTGTATTTTGGTAATGATGGCCTCTCTTAGCTTTCAGAGGTCCTACCAAAACTCCTGTTACCCCTCTTGTTTGACATTGCAAACCGATAAAGGCTGCAAAAAATAAATCAACTTAGTTGTTGAATAAAAAACTCAAATAGTGATGACTCAAAGACTATGAACAATGATAGTAGACCACTTATACTGCATATAATAACAATATTATGATTCATTCTCCAAAAAATGGTACTACTACTATGGTACTATAGTCTATGGTACTACCCAATATAATTCACAAATCTATAGGCTATCTTAGCATGTGAGATGTCCAGTCACCAATGCACACTGGATAGTAAAACTAAAAAATAACTAGTACCACTGTACCAGTACTATAGTACCATTGTCGACATTAAAAAAATTAAAAATCTCTTGCCTTTTACAAAAACCAGGGTCCACGAGTCAATGGGAAATGCACTCTACACTCTAAAACTTTGGTGGCAATAAGAAATGCCAATCTCTTGACCGAAAAATAGAAAATGATGTAGAATAATAATATCTTATAGTCCAATTAGGTTGGTGAATTACATAGGATTAACAAGCAAGAATGTCAAATGTAGGTAAAGGGCGCCTTCCTATGCAAGCCCACTATAGGAAACAATTGGCTAAATGGGGTTGGTGGTTGACACATGTCGAGAAAATGGTAGCTAACACCCAACCCAAGGGAAAATTATTTGGTTGTAGTAATGGAAAAATAATGTTGGCCAATAAGAAAAAAACATGTAAAAGCTAGTGAAATGTTTAAAATAAATGTATCCAAAATGTATATTGCATTGGTGATTGGATTGATATTTTTGACCAATCATGTGATAAGTAATGAGCAACTACCATGGGTGTTGACCCCAAATCTGATAAATATCTAGTGATGTGGATGGCCTACATTGCATGTGCTATTTTCCAAATGACGATCGATCCATGAGATGGGATTTCCAAAAGGTGAATATTCACCACTAAAGTAATCTTTGTGTACATTATAGACATGCATGCATATCTAGGAAGTATTGTCTATTGTTGTCATCTCATCTAAAGATAATGCAATAAAATTTGATTCTTAACTTTTTCTTTGATATCTTCATTTTCAACCTCAGCAAGACAACTTGCCCATTCCCATCTGTTGTTTACTAACTAATGACTCCTCACATAATAAAAAACTTTTGCAAAGTGTAATAAAGTACTCAATGGTGGGTAGTCTATCACAACACACCTTTTGCTTAAAATATAGAAGACAACACTTAACTAAAGAACTTTACCCCTTTCTTGAACTTCCATTTATTTTCCAATAAGAGATTCCATGGATCACTTTACTTCAGTAGGCTTCATATGTATTTTCTCTTGAAATTCTAAGATTTATACATTCTTAATATGTTGACATTCCTCCTTGGTTTTCCATATTGTAAATGATTTTTCCACTCCATCTATGATTTGCTTCTCATAAACTTTACCCATATGATTTTCTATGGTTTCAATTTTTAGCTATAGTCTCTTTTCCTTTTTATTTGTCCTTGAGCATATCATACATCTACATTCTACTAGATGATCTCCTTCTTTTGGATTATGTATATGTTCAATGAATGGATACTTTGAGGCCCATTCTATTTGAAAATTCTTGATTGATATATCCTAATGTCAATTTTTGTTGGATTTTATACCAGTTTTTGCATTGTATTTCCTTTTTCCCTTCCCTAGTTGTGCACCATCACCATCTTTAGAATTATCATCCAATTCTAACATATTATTCTAGCTACTTTAGCTATTGATTTATAAATCTTGACTACTCTAGCTATTAACCTAAATGTCTTCTTCAAGTTCATCAGGATTAGATATATCAGGTTTACCAACTTCTTCAATATGTGCCAGTGGAATTGGTAGTGGCAATGGTTGGGAATCTTGTAAATGCACTTGTGATGATGTTACTTGCTGATTTTGCTACCAAAATATGATGCCAAGGTGCAAGTGCACTTGGCTAGCCTTTCTTGACTTCCACCACATGTAGGACTCTTACCTTTGTTCATGTTCAACATCTCTGAAGAAATATGGGCTACCATAAAATTCAACTTATTCAAAAATTAACAATCAACTATAGTCTATTACATATATTTATCTAAATAATATTCATTGGTTGTATGACTTACACTTTAAAATATAGATGTCCTATGTCTCCCTAGTTACTGTACTAGTCCCAGTTGATAACTAACCACTAATACTCTAACTTGTATCTAGTACATATAAGAACAAACTAAAATTAAAAAGAATAGATAGATAGGGGTCTGAGTTACTTACCTTTGGCTAAAATGTAGTCATCGCAACTCACCTAGCAATGATTTCAGTAGTATGAGAAATTGAGACTTCACTACTGAATACTGATTGAAATTGAGACAACATACTTATCTATGAATGTATTTATACCACTCTGTTGTGGAAAAATCCATGAGAATATTATAGGGCATACCAAATATTTGGTGAACACCACGTAAGAAAAACCTATATTCTGGAATTTCCAAGGTGAATATGGTTCATCGATTATACAACCATGAATAGCGTAGATGGAGAAATTGAATTTGAGTGGACATGAATCCATATATTTGGGGCAGAAATGTAATCCTTGTTCTAAAACACTTTTTAAAACCAAGGAAAAATTGAGGTTGTCCAAAAATATCGTGTGGGAAATCATAGGTGAAAGTTTTTGATTTGTCATGTGCCAAAAATATTTCTGATTGGCTATTTCATTTTGATACACGATCCAATAACATAAATCCTCTAGCAATGGTCTTGGGGGTTTGACTTATATTTGGTAAACTAGGGGTGACGTGCCAACTTGCATATGTGTAAATTTTTTTCCAAATTGATATTGGTTTTTGGGTAACAATCACCATTTTTTGATTATTCACCACTATAGTGAACCTTGATGAAGATGAAAAAATCTACATTGGAAAACTAAAGGACAAGATTGATGATTTGAAATTTGGAAAGGAATCAATTGCACATACTAGTGACAATGATGAAGTAGAAAATCTCAAGAAAGAAAATGAGATCTTGAAACATGAATTAAAAATTGTTGAAGTTAAATTTAGTCTTAAGAAAGATGTAAGTAAGAGTGAACCTAAACTAAAAACTAAGAATATAGACTTGAGATCCTAGTTGAGTCAAATAACATCTAAATTAGATACTATCAAGATTGAGCATGAAAAATTAGAAAAGTATAATATCATTATGAAAGGAGAATTGACACAAGCTAAGTAACAGTTAGAGAAACTTTATTCTATTAGTGAGAAGATTAATGAAAAAATATTTCACTAGAGACCTTATGATAAGAGAAAACTTGGATATCTAATTGGAGAGAAATCAACCAAGAGAGTTGAAATCAGAAGAGAACCAGATCCAGTTATTGATTCCCCTAAAGAATCTGATCTAAGTAAGGTAGAATCAAGAACAACTACTGAAGTATCAATAAAGATTGAATTAGTTGATTTATCAGTGAGACATGATGAACCTAAGAAAATAGGACAAGTTGATAAACCTAAGGAAGATGAACCACCCAAAGAAGTAAGACATGAATTCAAAGATAGACGTTTCATATGTAACAAAGTTGATCATATGAAAAGAGATTGCATAGGTGCATCTTTTAAACCTATTAATAATTTCTATTGTTATAATTGTCATGGTTATAGACATACAGTAGTAGATTGTAAGAAACCTAAGTTTGATGGTAATAATGTAAATAGTAGAGTGTTTAGGAACACTAACCCTACAGGTAATCAAAGAGGGAGATCATAAATAAATCCAATGATAGAGAGAGACCTAATGGAGAAAAGAACTAGTTTGTGTGTTACAAGTGCAACAAACCTAGACACATTGTAAGAAATTGTAGAACACTTAAAAATTAGAATCAAACTGATTAGAGAAGAAATGTACCTCTATGTTAGTTATGTAATAACTTTGGACACACAGTAAGATATTGTAGAATGGACAGAAGAAAATTCAATAGGAATCCTAACTATAGAAGGAACAACAAGAGAAATGAAAGAAGGAATAAAAATGATAGTGATAATATTTAGAAGGAAGAATCAAGGAACATGTTGATGAATTCAATAAAGTATCTATGAAAGCTAAGGATCTAGAAAGCTCTTATACAAGTTTGGAGGAATAGTATTTCAATGCACCTAATGAGACATTAAAGTCAATAATTGTTTGTGACTCATCCTACCTAACTTAAGTAGTTTCAAAAGAGGCAGAGCATCAGTTGGTTAGAACTAATGTTAGAGAGCAAGTCAGAAGTTGCATAGTTAACAAAAGGTGGACATAGAGAGGAAGCTATGGTTAAGTGCACAAGTATAGAAATGATTGCAGTAAGCAAGAATTTAGAAAACAAGTTTATTGGTGAATAGAGACAATATTTGAATTTTTGGTAGATTCACATTCAATGTGCAGTCCAATTTGAAATGATTTAAGGATCATGAACAATATTGTGAGTACCATTTGTTCATGCAAATTGAAGAGCAATTTGATAATGATTTGAAGTTTGAAAATAAGTTCTTGAAGTGTAAAGTTGTAGAAACCCTAAAACATGATTATAAGGTGTTTTAGAAAGCTAAAACTAATTTTTTTTAGTGCATATAGTTGAATTTCAATGACTAGTTAGACAATTTATAATGTGAGTGAAAGGTCATGGTATGTATTCAAGAAACATCCATTTTTTTATCTTATAAATGACCCATTAGGTGCATTTTTGCAAATTCCAAAGAATTTGCTTCATGTTGAAGACATTAGAAGCTATATACATTGTAAAATTGAGAGCATAGGTGATGAAGATATACACAAGGTCTTAGGGACTATGTGTAATAGTGACCTATCCTTGAAGTTTGAGTATTCATACCTAAGTGAGTTGAATTTAGTTAAGTATACATTTTATACAGAGTTTGAAAACAATTATTGGACCTGAATCATTCTAAGTAGGGTACATGATGATATGTTTTGGTTAGGTGATGTGCAAGTTGAAATTGATAATGACCTAATTCATGAGGTGACAAGAGGGATGTAATATTGTAAATGAGAATAATGTAAGGAAGATGGTTGAGACAAACCTGAATACAAGTTTTGATGGAAGGAACATGAAGGTAGATTCAATTTAGGACAAAGAAGTGAAATTATTGAGTAAGATATTAGGGTACAAGTTTAACCATGGTTCAAATGGTAACTCAATACCAACTAAATTTTTACATGCATCTTACGTAATGGAAATTCAAGGAAGAAAAGTAAATTTATGTGATATTATCATATTGTAGTTGTCAAATAACATTGCAAATGTGAAGAAGACAAAGAGCACAGTCTTCAAATTTGAGTCCTTACTGAATCATTTGTTCTTTTATACATCAAGGATGTTTCCAAGAGTGAAAAATTGGGATAGAAATGAGTATGCAATAAAATTGGTGACTCAATGCTATAGATCAAAGCTAGAGAATGGTAGAGATGATGACATTGATAGAATGATGAAGATTTTCCAGACTGAAATGAAATAGAGGTACAAAATACCTCCCTCCATGGTAGAGAAGTACAAGGATGATATATGCTTTATGGTAGAGATAGATAACACGTACATGGAAGCTATGGAACCAAGGGTTAAGTTCATAGAGCCCATGGGATATGAGATGAGTGTAGAGCTTATAGAAGGATATGCGTAGATCATACTTCAATCTAAGAAGGACACTGAGTGCCCTAGATGGGGAACCTATGATGAGAAGATGTGAATAGTTCATTCTAAGCAGAACAATAAGGAAAACAAGAATAAATTTGAGTAATTAATTAATTCCATTCTTAAGGAATTAGGTATGACCCATAAAGAATTCAATGAGGTAAAGAGAATTGCACTAGAGATGAAGATAAGTGGGGAGTTTGAAGTGATAACAACAACTCCCATTTCTATTTTAGGACCTTCAAAAGGTGTAACCATTTCACAAACATGTGCGCACACCCCTATTGCACCATATGTTGTAGTTGCACAAGTGCAACCAAAAAGGACAAGGAGTGATCAACCTAGAAGGTAGTCAAAGGTGGAATCACCTATTGTGTAGAGGAAATTAGAGTGACTGGTGAAGGTTAAGAAAGAACTTGCACCATCCACTTAGAAAAGGGTCAAGAAGACCACTAGTAGACAAAGAAAGAGAAGGAAGTTACTTAGAGTTAGTGATTCTAAAGAATCTGAGGATGAAGCTTAAGATAGGCCAATGGAGCAAGCACTGTAGGAAGGTAGAACTCTAGCAGGAAAGAAAGCATGGAAACCTAGGGTAGAAGACCTTAAATTGAAAATTATTAATAATGACAATTTTATATAGTTTAACAAGTATTATACTTTGTACAATAATATGGATAGAAGGTAGTTAGAGAATTCCATAGTAAGAAATATGATATTAAAGAATAAGAAGTTTGATAGTATACAAAGTAAGATTCTAGAAGATCTACTCAATAGATTGTTAAATAGAAAGAAAAGAGTGTTAGAAGAAGACATAAATTTGAGAATAACAATGATAAACAAGTTGTGTGAACCAAGGAGGACTCAGGTAGAATTTTGAAGGGTATTGAGCCCTTGAAAAGGAACAAAAGAAGAGCAACTATTTTGATGGGAGGCAACTATAAGGTTGTTAGGAAGGAAACAAAGGAGGCAATTATAAAATGCATGACATTAGTACTGGAGGTGAGTGCTTAGCCCAAAGTTGAGAGCCCAATTTATGTACAAGGTAGTACACTTCCAATGATGAAGAAGAAGTAGAAGAGACATATTAGGCACTCTCACCCTCACACATTGTTATTGGTACTAAATCCATGTAAGTGGACAATACACATATAACTATAGATGTAAAGTAGAATCCTTTTGTAGCATTTGGCCAAACCATTATTAACAACATCAAAACATATACCAGCTCTGATAATGATTAAGAAGAGAAAAAGGAAGACACTAAGAAGAAGAGAAAAGAAGTGGAAGAAGAAGAAAGGAAGGAGGAGAAGACAAAGCTACAAGAATAAGGAAAGAAAAGAAAACAAGAGAAAGAGGTAAGGAATAAGAAAGAAGAAGAGGAGAGAAAGAAGGAGGAAAAGAAGAAGAAAGAGGAAGATGAAAGGAAGAAGAAAGAAGAGGAAGAGAAAAGGAAGAAAGCCAAAGAAGCAACTAAGAAATTGGAAGAAGAGAAGAAGAAAGTTGAGGAAGAAAAAAAGGTTGTAGTTACATCCACTCTAGCTATAACTCCTATGGAAATAGGAGCAACATAAATAGTAGAAGTGGAATTTGATGACAATGATGATTGATAAGTTCATTAAGAAAATTGTTTAAGAAGAATAAATCAATAAAGTCTTTGGAGAAGATACTAACTAAAGTCTTGGATAGAATGTAGAAGACAATTACCACAATTGTAGCATTCCATACTTATAGACAAAGGCCAAGAAATTGATGAAGGCCTTTGATGAGGAATTCAAAACTATAGTTGAGATAGCATTGACACAAGCTTAGACTAAGCATGATGCATCAATATTTGGCATAGTGTGCACAAATGTGAGAAATGATTTGAAGGCACTAGATGTAAGCATCAAGGAACTCAAGAAATACATTAATGAAGGTAAGAAGTTGCATGGACAATGTGTGTTGTCATACAAGTACTTGGTAGAATTTGAGAGTCAGATAAAGGATAATATGAGTGAACTTGAAACATTCATTGCAATTGTATAGCTCCCAAAGACTAGCATTGAAGAATGTGGAACAAAAGTGGAGAAGATTCACAATATGATCAGCAACTTGGAATTAGATAAGGAAAAGGTAGAAAAAATGTTCTCTAGTCTTAGAGAAGCCTTGTCTCCAAAGATCAACATTTAGCAGAGGTAACTAGAGGAATGCCTTTCAACAAAGACTTCCTATGACAAGTTTGCCTATATCGATTTGAGTGCAGTTGGAGAGGCATCCTATGCACTATGCACACTACTCAGTATCACTAATATAGTAAAGGAGAACAAGAAGAAGGAAGAAGGAAGGAGTACACTTATGTATCAATGTATGAAATAATTTTGGAACTTAGCCAATTTTCCCAAATTTTTTTGTCAATGTTAAAGGGGGAGATTGTTGGTGATATGGTTAGATATATATCTTGAGAGTTGTCATTTGTTGCAACATGTATTTAGCATTTCATTTATGCATTTAGAGTTAGAAAATTGTCTAAGTGTTGGATACTTTACAGTAGCACAAAGATAGATGAGATGTGTATGGATGACTCATTGAAAATTAGCTTATGTGAATTTGAGGAAATCTCTATGATAGTTTCATGATGATGTGTGCTCGTGTGCAGATGTGTACAGATAGTACAATGTAAGTAATGGTTGAAATACTAGTATGAGTATTTGACAGAGAAAAATAGAGCATTGTAGAGAATTAATTTGTATGACTTAAGGAATTATTATGGTAAAAAAATAATTACTAATTCATGATGAGACAACTTTGTGGATGTTAATCTATAAGTTATTTTATATTATGTAAAGTGTGTGAAGACATGGAGGCCGACTGAGTAGAGATTTACTAATTTGTAAAGTATAAGTGGTGATCTTATCTTGCATAGATAAGTGTGTGATCTATGTGAGATCTGTAAATGATGTGAAGTTGATGAGATGATATGAAAACTATATCTGATGTATGATCAAAGAAAGTGAAAATTACAACAATTAGAAAGTATTGTACGTATATCTATTCTTGTGAAAAAATTTATTGTATAAATGCATGTTAGGGCAGTGGGCTCTTTTTGCATACATTTTATTTGATCTACCAACTCCTAACAAGATTGAATCAAATCCTAATAGGGTTGAGGCTTCTAACAAGGCCTAGTACTATAAAAAGGACTCAAGACACTATATGTACTTCATAGACTCCTAAGAGGGTCAATATCCTTAACGTGATTCTTTTGTTTAGTGGATCATCTAATAGGTATCATCCCCATTGGGGTTTTCCCTTGGCTAGGGTTTCCCTTGTTAAAAAATAATGGTGTTATGAGTTCTCTATGTGCATGGTTATATTTACTATTCAACATTTTTGGTTTACTTTCATATGCAAGTTATAAAGAAATTAACATTATTCAGTTGTGGGAAAAAGTTTGTAGAATACTGATTCACCCCTACACCCCCCTCTTAGTATTATCTGTTTATAATAGACTATTTACTAGGTGACTATGTTTCTATAAATACCTTTATACCCTAAATATTATATATTTGTGTTTGAACCATTATATTATTTGATGAGGCTTCATTTCATTATACAAGATAGGATTTTTCCTTATGAGTTCTTGTCTATGTTATTACAGTTTTAAAATTATTATCTTATTATTCATGTTTTATGTTAGATTTACCTAGGTTTTTACTATGGTGTTAAATGCACATTCATTACTCAAGTTCTTTTAAGTGTATGCATTATATTATTTCTTGATCTTATCATACTTTACGCATCTTCTCTCTCTCTCTCTCTCTCTCTCTCTCTCTCTATGTTTTCATTTCAAATTTATTTAAGATATAATTGTTGAATATATATATATATATAATGAATTTTCAACCACTAAGTCATTTTGATATCATTCCTTCTAAAATTGGAAAATTTTATGTTTTACTTCAATGCATCCGATCCTACATATTTATTGATCTATGATGGAAACCGTGTCTTCAAATATACATTTTTGGAGTCACAAGTTCGCAAACATGCACATACACACAAGAAGAGGAAATTTTTTTTTCAAAAAGAGGCTTCCCTTTGTCAAATCCTCATTTAGGAATTAACCTAGAAATGAAATAGGTAAAATATGTAAGAGAAGATAAATTTTATATTCACCTTTCTTTTTAAAATCCATGGATGGATTCAAATTCACTATCCAAAAAGATGTTCACTTGCTTACCTTGATGTTAAAATATAGAAGTAGAATGTAGGATGTCTTCAATTATGTATAGATCAACTCTTGTCTTGAATCATATATCATGGACCATAGAAGAAGGAATAATAAATTTATGTGTAGATCTCCCCCTTCATGGTAACCTCTTTTGCTAGAGAAAGGAACTAGATCTATGGAAGGAAATGCTTTAACACTTGATGGATGAAAATATTTGATTTTTTTGAACTCCTTGAATGCATAATGTCTTTATGGCTTAAGAGCTTGTAAATACTTTTTGTATGTGTATAACATGGTGGTTATAGGATAATAGGTCACCTCTAGGGAACCTATTCCAAGGGGTGAAAAACTTAAGGTGGATGATGTGGGGTCTAAGAAATGTTCAAAATTTTGGTGAAAGATATACATGTAAGTCATAAAACTGAATATAAAGACTAAATGGGGTCAAGGGGAAGGTAAAGTGGGTGTAAAATAGGTAAATGGATAATTGTGCATAGGAATTAGAGCTAATGAAGAGTTTTGAGCAAGATTAAACAAAACTAAAGGATTTTGATTTAAATTATGCATGTAATTATATGTAATGCAAGATCTCAATCAGAAGGGCCACACTAAGGAGGGCTAAAATGGTCTAAAAAATAACATAGTAAGTGGGTTGTGTGCACCAAGATGGTGTACAATTTAGTGACACCACAAAAAGAAAAACTAAATATGTCAATAACTTGATTGGGTTATTCATAATCCAATTGAGTTATATGAAATTTCAAAAAGAGGCTAGGCTTGGTTACCAAGCCTAGCAAAAATACATAAAAAAAACCTAATCAGGATTTGAAACCTAATTGAGTTTCTAGGATGAAAATTCTATTCAAAACCAGATCGTGTTTTGAAGAAATAAAAATAGGTTCCACTCCAAAAGCCATAACTTTCATATCTAGACTCTGATTGACTCTGTTCAAAATGTGTTGGAAATATATTGAAGAGGTCTAAAACATAATTCAACTAAAATAATATTAGGAAATATATATTTCATTTTCCATCCTTTATAATCTATCATGGTTTAAAATAAGTGGTTATTACTTTCCAAACATGGAACAAATAAGTAGGTAAGAGTATTATCATAGTTTTAATCTTTCTATCATCTCTCTTAATCTCTCTATCTCTTTCTCACATGCAAAACCATTCACTCATTCATTCACTAACTCCTAATCTCTCTCTCTCTCTCTCTCTCTCTCTCTTACTAACTCCTAACCTCTCTCATTCTCACACCAACTCCTAACCTCTCTCTCTCTCTCTCTCTATCCTATCCCTCCTCTCTCTCTCTCTCTCTTATCCCACCTCTCTCTCTCTCTCTCCTATCCCCTCTCTCTCTCTAACACACACACATATCCCCTTCTCTCTCTTACTATCTCTATCCTATCCCCCTATCTCTCTCTATTTATCTTATTCCTCCCCCCTCTCTCCATCCTATCCCTCTCTTTCCCTCTCCCTCTCCCTCTCTCTCTTTCTCTCTCTCTCTCTCTCCCCTAATCCATAACCATCCTCTCCTCTCCTTGAACTCTAATCCTTGAAATGGGAACTTCACATAGAGAGAGAGAGGATAGGATAAGAGAGAGATGGAGAGAGAGAGAGAGAGAGAGAGAGAGAGAGAGAGAGAGAGAGAGAGAGAGAGAGAGAGAGAGAGATAGAGAAAGGGGGAGAGAGAGATTTATTTTTTATGGATAGGATGGAGAGGGTGAGAAATATGGAGAGAATGGGATAACATGGAGAGAGAGAGAGAGAGAGAGAGAGAGAGAGAGAGAGAGAGAGAGAGAGATTAGGGGATAGGATGGCGAGAGTGAGAAATATGGAAAGAATGGGATAGAATGGAGAGAGAGAGAGATTTTAAGTTAGTATGAGATATCTTATGATTTATTTAGTTAGTAAGTGAGTGTGTGTATGTTTTTTTGAGAGAGAGAATTGATAATATGTTAGCATTCATGTTTACCTATTGATTACACGTTTGGAAAATGATGACTACCTGATTTAGATTATGCTTAATTCAAATTCATGGAAAATAATATTTTGATGAAATAATATTGATTTATCTACATAATGTTCTAGATCTCCTCAATATCTTTCCAACACATTTTGAATGGAGTCAATCAGACTTCGTATGTGAAAGTTATGGCCTTTAGAGTAAATCTACTTTTAGTTCTTCAAAACCCAATCAGGAATTGAATAACTAGATTGGGTTTTGAGTGTAATTTTTCATTTTCATAACCCAACTGGGTTATTTTAATCCAAAAAATATAATCAGGTTATGGATTGGTGATAGCATAGGGAAACGATCCAAAGGCTTGGAAAAGTATTTTCCCTCCATTTATTTTTTTTTCTTTGGATGATTTTTCATCTTTCAAGATGAATTCTCACATTTTCCTTCATTAGGTTTGCTAATGGTGAAGTGGGTATCTCTAAAATTACTACCATAATATTACACGTCTTCTTAGCTTTCTAACCATATAAATTTTTCTATTTTTGGACAATATTAACAATGCACACTTTAATTACTTTTACCAATGCCTTGACATTCCTCAAAGACATATCTCTACCATTTTTTTAATAACTTTTGATATACTTAAGAAAATTCAAAATAAATTATATATTATTTTTCTACACTTGATTCTATACATATTTTTACAAAAATGCATTTTCAATTATTTTGATACAAGTTATGGTTAGCACACAAACATGTACCAAAATTTTATGATGTAGTCATTTCAATAATTCATAAAAAAAACCAATACTCATCAAAAAATTACAAAAAAATAACATAAATTCTAGATATGACTCCTAGCTATCATCCTACCAAAGGGTTATGCCAAAAATACTAAATATAAATATGTCTTTTGTGTTGCACACGAAAATAGCTATGTTATGTTTTCTAAAAAAGTCACAAACTATTTTTCGTGTGTGTAGGGTTTGACCCACCTAATCTAATAGAGACACAACCAAAGACCAAAATGAACACACAAGAAAAGGGAAATATTATTATCAATGGAAAATGCCCAATGGGCTTACAATATTATGATTCTAGAGAAAGAAATCCTCCACACAGTACCTTCTCTCTAACTCCACTAAGAACTACCTTTACAATGCCAGAAATATTCTTAGATAGACCCCATTTAATTTAGGGTTAGGAATACATTCTAAAATATGCTAGTTGGAATCCAATGCTAAAATAGAAGGTTCCAAAAGTCATGTTAGAAGTTGGTGTAGAATTAGAAGAATCCAGAAATGGTAGTCCAACTTTCGAGAGGCATAACTTTTGAATTGAGATTTTGATTGATGAACTATTTACATTTTCAGAAAGCTCTTGAAGTGCTCTACAACCCTATAGACCAGCTTCACTCATCCCCCTTTTTTGGACCTATATGAGGCCATTTAGTGCCCCAAATCTAACTTTGAAGTGCTCTTAGGAGGTCTCTAGGAAACTTAAAACTATAATAACTTGCTAAACATAAAGTCTTTTGACTTGATTATGTTTCTATAGCACTTTAAATTTTAAGTATAATCATCCCTCCAAATTGCACCCTCTAACTCATCATAATTTTGGCTCTATTACAAAATAACTCATTTTTTGCATTTACACATATCCCAAGGTACTTAAAAACTCTAACCCAGAAGACTAATAGTGGAACTGTGAGAGTTGGAACTTTTATTTGATCCAAATGGGTATCTAGAAATAAAATAAAATAAACAGAAACTATCTCTAAGAATATTTTTTGGGTGATACAGGATTGCCCTTACACCATTGGATGCTCCTACATCAGACACCCAAGGTAGATTGAAAAGTGACCTTGTCACCTTATGGTAGAGGAAAACCCAAATGGGAAACCTCCACTGCTAATATCCAAGTTGAGTCCTCTATTGGTTATCCATTCCACTTCACTAGGTACTCTTCATACTGCCTATTTCTGGTACTCCTGCCCACACGACTATCTAGAATCTCTTCTATCTCCTCCTTCTTAGAAGTCAAAATTGGACATGGCTTCAACATCAACCCATCATCTATACCATCATCATGATATTCTATGAAGTCTGCAATGTTGAAGATAGGAGAAATGTGAGTCCCAGCTGGCAACTCCACCTCATATTCATTTCTTGAGTCATGCTTCTTCAAAATTTTGTAGAGGCCAAATTTCTTCATCTTCAACTTGCTGTAAGTACCCACTCAAAATTGTTCCTTTCGTAAGTGTACCATAACTAGATCCCCTACTTGGAACTCCTTATGTCTCCTCCTTTGACTTGACCTGGCTTTAAACTGTTGATTCATCTTTGTGATGTGTGCATGGACCTCCTCATGTAGGCTCTTGATATGTTTAGAAAATTCTTTTGCCTCTGTGCTTGTCCTCTCCCCTTGCTCCATTTTCCTTAATTCTAGTGTAATCCTTGGGCTATTTCCATACACAATTTGGAATGGTGATGTACCAGTACTCCTATTTATAGAATTATTGTAAGCAAATTTTGCTTGTGGCAGAATCAAATCCCATCCCTTGGGCTTATCTCCCACTAAACACCTCAGAAAATTACCCAGGCTTCTATTTACCACTTTGATCTGTCCATCAAACTGCAGATGATGTGTAGAACTAAACCTAAATTCTATCCTCAACTTATTCTATAAAGTCCTCTAGAAATACCTTCATAAATTTAGTATCTCTGTTAGAAACAATACTCTTTGGGAGACCATGTAGTCTCACCACCTCTCTGAAAAACAAATCTACAATATGTACAACATCATGAGTCTTGTGGCATGGGATGAAATATTCCATCTTGGAGAACCTATCAAATACCAAAAATATTGAGTAATTACCCCTTTGTGTCCTCAAAAATCCAAAAACAAAATCCATACTTGTGTCCTCCCAAGGCTTTGATGGAATAGACAATGGCCGATAAAGTCTAGTATTGTGACTAAATCCTTTGGTTGCTTGACATACTTGACAACTCTACACAAATTTCTTCACATCTTTTTGTTAGAATTCTTTAGAATAACTAAGAGGGGGGGTGAATTAGTTATTCATGGTCCAATAATGTCCAATCCAAATTTTCTAATAAAATGAGAGTGAATCTGAAGTACTATCCTTTTTACTTTCTTATCATGCATGTAATTAAACATTAAACAATCATGAAAAGTAAACATGCATCACCACATAACACAAAGGATTTTGGTGACCCAGAAACCCTCTAGGAATAAGAAGGTAAAACTGGGGTGGGGATGATACCCACAAAATAACTGCACAATTGATTTCAACCACTTCTGATGGTCTGCCCTATTAAAGGCTTTACACACTATTAAATGTGACCTTGTTAAAGGATTTCTACACCCTGTTAGGAGTGTGCCTTGTTAGAGGACTTAAGAACATTTAACTTAGAATGTCACCCTATTAAAGGATTACATAGAGCTGTTATGCCCACCCAAGTCCATGGGATTTACAGTCACCTTCTCAAAAGAATCTTTTATCCCTCTCTAAGGATCTCTTGTCCTTCTCCTAAGGATCTCTTATCCTCCTCCTGAGGATCTCTTATCCTTCTCCTGGGGATCTTCTATCCTTTTCCTAAGGCTTATCCACCTAGCTATTAAACTAACCTAGCAATGTAGGATTTCAATGTCTAATACAACGGTAAGAAAGTATTAGAAGGGTTTTGACCTGATAAAGATTGCAACTCTAACCTTGCAGATTTTAGATCACTCTTCAGTTCTTTTCTTTGCTTGGCTTTTCTTCCTTGTAGTGCTGACAGTTTGTTCACCCTTCAAGATCTGTCTCCTTGAGTTCTTCCACTCATTATGCCAATGTACTCTATGGTCACTTGATCAACTCAGAGTCTTGATGCTCTATACTTACTTCTCACTGTGTCCTCTTCTTGACACTTCACACTAGCCTTCTCTTGGCTTCTTCACACAACCACTCCTCTAACCGACTCCCTCTCACACATATATGCACTTGATCTTTGACCTATAACTCCTTATAAAGAAGTAATGTTCTTCATTTCTCGCTCAAGTCTTCCCGCTCATCAATTTGAATTGATCTAAGAAAATGATATTGTTTTCCCTCCAAATTATTTCTTCCATAAACTTCATGATAAGTCCATCAACATTTTCCTTGAATTGGCTTGCATGGTTTACATAAAATTCTGTGACATCTACTCATCATCCTTATCATCCAACTAATTCACAAAATTTGATGTAACAAACTTATTGTCACTTATCTAGTGAATCTTTTGACTTAACAAATAATGTAGCAACTCAACATCATTGGTTTATTGATGCTCAGCTCCTTCTATGTTACTCAACTTCTATTGTTGTTTTACTGGCACTCAACACCTATAGCATTTCAACTTTGCTTGGCACTTAAAGACTTACTTGGCATCCATTACCCCTTTTTTTGATGCTCGACACTTGAACAGTTCTTTGTTACTCAACACCTGAATAGTTATGTGTTACTCAGCACCTGAACAATTATGTGTTACTCGGCACCTGAAGGATTACTTGGCACACACTAAAGTTGAACTTGCTCAACTTCAACTAAGAATTTTCTCAACACTAACTAACTAGCTCGGTTCTCTCAAATAAACTTAGTTAGGCTTTACAAATGACTTAGTTAAACCTTACATCTTTGATGTGTCTCAGTGTGTCCATCCTCTTAGAGTATGTCATCAATACACTATTTCATCAATGGCTTAGCTAATCCTTATACTTCATTACAACATCATAACTTCAACCTTTCTCTAGGTGCTCTAGTTACATCTTATTGATTGCCTCCTCCTTGTCAATCAACCAATTGATAGTATTTGGATCACTTAAGGAATTTTCATTCCTACAAGTAGAAAGTTTGACATCAATGACAAAAAAATTATTGAAAACATTCTTTACCAGTTCCATTATTCTTCATTCATGATATTTTCAATCATTTCCAACAATCTCCCTCTTTGGCATTGATGGAAAACCAAACTGATCAATTGATCAACTTAGTTACCACCAAAACTATACGTTTTATATTTGGTACATAACTCCCTCTTTTGCTAATAGAAACTGAATCCTTTGTTCTACTTCTCCCTCTTGACTGATGCATCCTTACTCTGTATTCCTGATCCTTCCTTCATAGTTTCTTGTTGATCAATACCTTATCTCTTCTTACTATTCTTATCTCTTCTGAATCTCCCTCTTTCATATACATCTCCCTCTTACTTTGTATTGATCATTTTCTCATAAATCTCCCTCTTTGACATAAATGCAAAGGATGTAGCATCTTCAACATACTAAATATAAGCTTTGCACCTTATGTTTTCTCCGTCTGTCACCATGCTTGTGACTAATCTGGAGTTTCTGCTCCTATTTTCATCCTCTACATCACTCTTTTGATATTTCAATGATCTGTTCCTATTGATGCAAGGAAGCTTCTTTGTTTCTTTAGACTGCTTGAGTTAGGGGCATTACCCCCAACTTGCCTCTAAGATATTCATAAGGATCCTTGGGAAACGGTTTGGTGAAGATGTCTGCAATTTGTTCCTTTGTGTAAATGTACTCCATCTTCACTTGTTTTTATTCCACCAATTCTCTGACATAGTGATACTTGATTGCAATATGCTTGGTTTTTGCATGTATTACTAAATTCTTGGATATGTTTATAACACTTGTATTATCACAATACAATATCACAGGTTTGGTTACCTCTTCTTTCATTCCTTTCAATAGATGTTTAAGCCACACAATGTTTGTGAAATTGACCACTGCTGCCACATATTCTACTTTTGCAGTGGATTGTGATGTGCATGTTTGTTTCCTTCTAGTCCAAGTAACTAGCTTTCTACCTAAGAAAATAATGCTCCTCCACTTGTGCTTTTCTTTTCATCAATGTTGCCTCCTCGATCTACATTTGTGTATGCATTGAGCTCAAACTTCTCATTCTTTTTGTAATATAGGTCAAAATCATTAGTTCCTTTGAGATACCTCATTATCCTTTTTACTACCATAAGATGATTTTCTTGAGGATTAGTAGAGAATCTAGCCACTATTCCAACTACTAATGTTATGTCTAGTTTGCTATGAACAACATATTGTAGTTTTTTGATCATGGATCTGTACATTTTTTGATTGACTTCAATTGATTCATCATTTTTGGATAGCTTATGCCCTATTTCCATTGGTGTGCTAACAGATTTGGAGTCTTCCAATCCAAACTTCTTGAGTATCTCTTTGATGTACTTTGATTGTGTCATGAATATACCATGTTTTAGTTGATGTACTTGCAATCCAACAAAGAACTTGATTTCTCCAAACATAGATATTTCAAACTCATGTTTCATTTTGTCAGCAAAACTTTTGAAAAGCACTTCCTTTCCTCCAAAAACTATGTCATCGACAAAGATTTTAGATACAATGATATCCTTACCTTCTTCTAATTTGATGTACATGTTGCTATTATCATCAGTTCTTTCAAATCCTATTTGCACTAGATACCTTTGAAGTCTCTCATACCAAGCTCAAGGGGCTTGCTTTAATCCATATAGAGCCTTATGCAATTTGCATACCTTGTTTTTGTTATTTTCATCAAAAAATCCTTCTGGTTGCTCTATGTAGACTTCCTCTTCAAGTATACCATTCAGAAATGTAGACTTAACATCCATTTGATAAACTTTAAATCCTTTGAAGGCTGCATATGCTAGTAAGGTCCTTACTCCTTCCATTCTAGCAACTGGAGCAAAGGTTTGTCCATAGTCTAGTCCTTCTTCTTGTGCATACCCTTTACAAACTAGTCTTGCCTTGTTCCTTGTGATTTCATCATTCTCATCTAACTTGTTTCTAAACACCCACTTGGTTCCAATCACATTCTTGTTAGCTGGTCTTGAGACTAAGGTCCATGTCTTGTTCTTTTCAATTTATTTTATTTCTTCTTTCATAGCATTGTACCAGTCATCATCTTTTATGGCTTCACTTACTATTTTTGGTTCCATTTTTCTGAGCAGACATGTCTCACTTCTGAGTCTATTCCTTGTCATTTGTTCTACCTCTTTGTTTCCAATAATTTGATCTTCAGAATGATGTCTTCTTACATACTTTGCTAATACTGGTTCTTTCCTTGTTAGCATGTTGTCTCTTTTAGAATCTGAATCTTCATGTGTATTTTCATCATATATTTCTTCATTTCCTTCATATTGATAGTTCTAAGAATCTGAATGAACATTATCTATATTCTATAGCTCGGCTTCTAAATGTGTCTGCTATTCGACATTCATTGTCTGTGACTTGGCAGACTATATTTTGTTGCTGATTGTCATTTTGAGTTGCAACTTCATTATCATTAGGCATACCTTCATAAAATTATATGAAGGTCTTGTATTCTTCTGCTTTCTTGGTGTTCTCAACATTTTGAACTTCTACAAGCTCATCAAATTTCACATTTGTGCTTTCTACTACTTTGTCAATGTTAACATTCAAGCATTTATAAGCTTTGCTTCTAGTAGAATAAACAAGAAATGTGCCTTCCTCACTCTTTGCATCAAAATTTCCATTCCTAGACTCTTTATATATATATATAGCATTTTCATCCAAATATTTTGAAATGTTTTATATTAGGAGAATGCCCATACCATAATTCAAAAGGTGTTGCATTTGTACCTTTCTTGACTTGAACTCTGTTGAGTGTGTAGACTGCAGTACTTACAACTTCTCTCCAGTACTTGAGTGCAACATTTTTCTCCATCATTAAGGTCTTGTTATAGTCAATAACTGATCTATTCCTTCTTTTTGCTATACCATTCTGAGCTGGAGTCCTAGGTGTTGATGTCTACCTTTTGATTCCTCTTTCATTGCAGAATTTTTCAAATTCTCTCGATGTGAATTCACCTCCTCTATCAGATCTGAGACATTTTAGGCTCTTTCTAGTCTCTTTCTCAACTCTGGCCAAGTACCATTTGAACATTTGGAATGCATCTAATTTTTGTTTTAGGAACATGACTGTCATCATCCTTGAATAGTTATCTACAAATAGCATTATGTACCTCTCACCTTTGTAGCTTTGCACTTCAATAGGACCACACAAGTCAATATGAACTAGCTCTAATACTTCATTAGAAGTATAAGCCTTGCTTTTGAAAGTTGACTTGGTCATCTTCCCTAGTTGGCATTGTTTGCACATGGTGTTATCAGGTTTCTTCAACTTTGGTAGACCTCTAACTTTCTTCATTTTTCTGATGCTTATCAGATTGTCAAAATTTATATGACATAGCCTCTTGTGCCATAACCATACATCATCAGTTTGAATAATGAGACAAGAAACATCTTCCATGTCTAGGTAGAACAAATTACTCCTAGTCTGGTCACCTTTTCCTATTAGACTTCCTTAAGAATCATAGATCTTGGCAACTCTATTTTCAAATTCAACCTTGCATCCTATGTTACCTAACTATGAGACACTTAACAAGTTGTAATTTAGGCCTTCAACATAGTATGCATTATCACCTGATATCTTTTTAGTAAGCTTGATACTACATTTCCCTTTGATTTGACATGGTGCATTGTTACCAAATCTAAAACTATTTCCTTCATATTGAGTAAAGGAAATGAACTTACTTTTATCTCCAGTTATATGATGAGAGCATCCACTGTCTATTATCCATTTGTTATTCTTATTCATGTAGGTTACTAGGGAAGTTGCTTCATCTTCATCTAATTCATCTTTCATAGCTACATAGACTACTTCATCATCATTCTTGTTAGAGTCTTCTTCAACAATGTAGCATCTTTTTCCTTTACCTTTATAGTCCTTGTTGTCCTCTTTCTTGTTCTTGAAGTTGCCTCCATTCTTGTATTTTTTCTTTTGTGTGCATCTAGCTACAATGTGACCAACTTCATTAAAATTGAAACAAATGATTGGCAGCTTAACTTTGAATTTTCCTTTTCCTCTGTGAAATCTTCTCGCTAGTAATGCCTCCAATTGGTCTACATCATCTTCACCAGTGCTACTGTCACTAGATACATACTTTCCTTTTCCACTCTTTTTCTTTATTTGCACCTCCTCATTGTCTTTTATTGTCATCTTGGCTTTGAATGCAGATTTAAAGTTTTTTGTCTTGTAATTGTCAAAGTTGGATAGCTCAAAGGTAGTGAGTCTTCCAATTATTCCTTCAAATGACAATGTGTTGCTTGGTACACACCTTAGCTCTTGGATGGCTGATACTCTTATAGCATAGATAGGAAGAAAAGTTCTTAAGTATTTGCTACATACTATTTCTTCTACTAACTATCCTACTAGGCTTCTTATGGCACTTACCACTTCTTTCCTCCTTGCACCATATTGAGTAGCATTCTCTCCTTCTTCCATTTTGTTGTCATCAAACTTTCCTCTTAGGCTCTCTCTTTTATTTCTCTTGACATTATCATCTCCTCCATAGATTCTTGATAATGTTTCCCACATTTGATGTGCAGTACCACATTCTTTGATGTCATCATACTTGACATAGCTTAGTGCTGAAGCAATATCTAACATCGCTTGATTGTGCTCCTTCTTCTTGCTCATGTCATCTGCAGTGAGGGGTCTTTCAGGGTCTACATGATCAATTGTAATTGAAGTATGTGCATAGTCACTTATTGATCCAAGGTGTAGCTTCATCAAACTTTGCCATGCAAAAAATTTGTCTTTGTTTAGCTTGGGAACTTCTCTCCTGGACATCTTGATCTTCCTGCTGCTTGTACCTTGAAAAAAAATCAGCAGTGTGCTCTGATACCAATTGTTAGAATTCTTTAGAATAACTGAGAGGAGGGGTGAATCAGTTATTCAAGGTCCAATAATGTCCAATCCTAATTTTCTAATAAAATGAGAGTGAATCAGAAGTACTATCCTTTTTACTTTCTTATCATGCATGCAATTAAACATTAAACAATCATGAAAAGTAAATATGCATCACCATATAACAAAAAGGATTTTGGTGACCCAGAAACCCTCTAGGAATAAGAAGATAAAACTGGGGTGGGGATGACACCTAGAAAATAACTGCGTAATTGATTTCAACCACTTCTGATGGTCTGCTTTGTTAAAGGCCTGCCCTATTAAAAGTTTTACACATTGTTAAATGTGACCCTGTTAAAGGATTACATAGAGCTGTTAAGCCCACCCAAGTCCATGGGATTTACAGTCACCTTCTCAAAAGAATATTTTATCCCTCTCTAAGGATCTCCTATCCTTCTCTTAAGGATCTCTTATCCTCCTCCTAAGGATCTCTTATCCTTCTCTTGGGGATCTTCTATCCTTTTCCCGAGGCTTATCCACCTAGCTATTGAACTAACCTAGCAATGTAGGATTTAATTGTCTAATACAATGGTAAGAAAGTATTAGAAGGGTTTTGACCTGATAAAGATTGCAACTCTAACCTTGCAGATTTCAGATCACTCTTCAGTTCTTTTCTTTGCTTGGCTTTTCTTCCTTACAATGCTGACAGCTTGTTCACCCTTCAAGATCTATCTCCTTGAGTTCTTCCACTCGTTATGCCAATGCACTCTATGGTCACTTGATCAACTCAGAGTCTTGATGCTTTGTACTTACTTCTCATTGTGTCCTATTTTTGACACTTCACACTAGTCATCTCTTGGCTTCTTCACACGACCACTCTTCTGACCAACTCCCTCTCACACATATATGCACTTGATCTCTGACTTGTAACTCCTAATAAAGAAGTTATGTTCTTCATTTCCCACTCATTTCTTCTTACTCATCAATTTGAATTGATCTAAGAAAATGATATTGTTTTCCCTCCAAATTATTTCTTCCAGAAACTTCATGATAAGTCCATCAGCATTTTCCTTGAATTGGTTTGCATGGTTTACATAAAATTCTGTGACATCTAATCATCATCCTTATCATCCAACTAATTCAAAAAATTTGATGTAACAAAATTATGATCACTATCTGGAAAATCTTTTGACTTAACAAATAATGCAGCAACTCGGCATCATTGGTTTATTGATACTTAACTCCTTCTGTGTTACTTAGCTTCTATTTTTGTTTTATTGGTGCTCGACACCTATAGCATTTTTGCTTTGCTCAGCACTTGAAGACTTACTTGGCATCCATTACCCCTTTTTATGATACTTGGCACTTGAACAATTCTGTGTTACTCAGCACCTTAACAATTCTGTGTTACTCATCACCTGAACAATTTTGTGTTACTCGACACCTGAAGGATTGCTCGGCACACACTAAAGTTGAACTTTCTCAGCTTCAACTAAGAATTTTCTCAGCACTAACTAGCTATCTTGGCTCACTCAAATGAACTTAGTTAGGCTTTACAAATGGCTTAGTTAAACCTTACATCTTTGATGTGTCTCAATGTGTCCATCCTCTTAGAGTATGTCATCAATACACTATTTCATCAATGGCTTAGCTCATCCTTATACTTCATTACAACATCACAACTTCAACCTTTCTCTAGGTGCTCTAGTTAAATCTTATTGATTGCCTCCTCCTTGTCAATCAACCAATTGATAGTATTTGGATCACTTAAGCAATTTTCATTCCTGCAAGTAGCAAGTTTGACATCAATGACAAAGTAATGATTAAAAAAATTCTTTACCAGTTCCATTATTCATCATTCATGGTATTTTCAATCATTTCCAACACATTTGACGTTTGAGGCCAAGAATAATGTTCTCTAAGAATGGCAATGGTCTTATCTTGACCAAAGTGTCCTACCATTCCCCCACCATGTTTCTCTTTGATAAGGTTTTCCCTCATGGAACTTCTTGGAATGCATAATTGACTTCCCTTGAACAACATACCATCCTAAATCAAATAATCTAGCCACCTGGTTCTATCTATAGCAATAGGTTCTTTAGAAGCCTTCAAAGTTTTAGCAAAATCATGATCCTCTGAGTACAAATTCTTGAGTTCATCAAAGCCAACCACTTCAACCTGCATTACTATAACCAACAACTCTCTCCTACTCAATGCATCTACAACCCTATTAGACCTTCCACTTCTATGTTTCAACACAAATGTATAGGTCTACATGAACTCTACCCACTTCATATGTCTCTGGTTCAATTTACCTTTGCTATTTAAGTACTACAATGCTTGGTGATAAGTATACAAGAAATTTTTTTTTGGAAATAAATAATGCCTCCATTTCTTTAAGGCCTAAATGATTGCATAGAACTCTTGATCATAAACAAAATACTTCTTCTTTGCATCATTCCATTTTTCACTAAAATATGCAATAGGCTTACCTTCATGGCTCAATAAAGCCCCAATAACACTACCACTAACATCACAATCTACCTAGAACACTTTACTAAAATCAAGAAGTGCCAATATAGGTTGTTTTGTCACCTTCTTCTTCAACAATTCAAAACTCCTTGCTGTTATTGTAGTGCACTTGAACTCTTTCCTATCCCCCCTTATTGTTTCAGTCAGGGGTGCACATATTCCACTGATATTCTTGATGAACTTCCTATAAAAACTAACCAGACCATGAAATGATCTCACCTCAATAGCAGACCTTGGAGTAGGCCATTCCAAGATGGCCTCTACCTTCTCTAGATTCATCTTGAGACCTCCAGATGATACAACAAACCCCAAGTAGACTAACTCTTTTTTTACAAAGCTACATTTCTTCAAATTAATTAACATTTTCTCTTCCTTCAACCTTTCAAGGACACTACAAATGTCCAATAAATGTTCATCCAAATTCTTACTGAAAATTAAAATATCATCCAAATAGACAATAACAAATTTTCCTAAGAATTTCTTTAGTACCTCATTCATAAGCCGCATGAAGGTGCTTGGCATGTTGGTCAGTCCAAAGGGCATGACTAACCACTCATATAGACCCTCCTTGGTCTTGAATGTAGTCTTCCACTCATCTCCCTCTCATATCTATATTTGATGATAGCCTCTCTTGAGATCTATCTTTGTGAAGTACTGAGCTCCACTCAAGTAGTCCATAAGATCATCCATTCTTGGCAAAGGAAATTGATACTTGATGGTTATTCTATTTATAGCTCGAGAGTATGTGCACATTCTCCACTCTCCATCCTTCTTTGGCACCAATACTATAGGTATTGCACATGGAATCAGACTCTCTCAAATCAAACCCTTCCTCAATAGCTCTTGAACTTGTCAATTTAGCTCCTTAGTTTCAGTAGGAGTCATCCTATGAGTAGCCTTGTTAGGAAAAATAGCTCCAAGGATTAAATCTATTTGATGACTAATCTGCCTTACTAGTGGCAACCCTTCTGGAACATTATCAGAAATGACATCTCCATACTCACTTAATAGGCTTGAAACTTTAGGTGGAATTTCACTACTACTTTCCTTATCTCTTCTAGGAATCAAAGCATAACACATACACTAATGTTTCATACCATCCAAAAAATTTCTTCCATCAACAAGACATATCCTAGCACTACTACATACCTTTTCACCTTCCTTTATCAAGGGCTTTAGTTTGTGGAAAATTCCATCCTTTGTCAAAGAGTATGTATTTTCATAACCATCATGTACATCATGTCTATCAAATTGCCACATTCTTCCCAACAATAAATGGAAAACATCCATTGGAATAATGTCATAGAGAATTTCATCATGGTAACTCCCAATCTTGAACTTCACCAAACACTGTTCACTAACCAAGACCTTATGATCATCCTTCACCCAAGAAATTTGATAGGGTTGGGGGTGTTTCTCCCTCTTTAGTTTTAGCTTAGAGACCATCTCCTTAGACACCAAGTTGTCAGTGCTGCCACAATCAACAATCACATCACAACACGTATCCTCACACTTTCACCTGGTACAAAAAAAACTCCTCCTTTGTCCAGGTTTAGTCTCACCACTTAGTAAGACCCTTTCATTTATGAGAACCTCTCCTCTTTCTGTATCCTTAGAATTTGATGACTGTGCATCCCCATCCACATGAGCAACCCTTGCTTGACCATTAGCTCTCCTATTTATCCTTCCTTGTCATTGACGACATTCAAATGCACGATGACCTTATTCATTGCAATGAAAATAGGTACCACAAAAGCTTCCTCTTCCTAAATCTTGTCCATGTCCTCTACCTCTTCCTCTATGATCTCCAAAGTTTTGATCATGGGAGTAGTTTAAACTCTCATTCCTCTAGTTCCTGATAGTACCCACATCTTCATTTTTATTCTAGGTCTCATTTCAGCCTTTGAATGACCTACCACTACCCCTTCCTCCTTGACCATGCCCTATTTTCCTTCTATCAAACTTTTTGTTTGGCTTCTCTTCAACTTGGAGGGCAAACTGGTATGCCTCTTCAATGCTAGTCATTCTAACCAGACTAAACTCCTCCTGAATGCTAGGTCATAACCCATTGAGGTAACGAGAAACCTTCTCCTTATTATCTTTTGCATGCCCTACCATAATAAGAAGTTGATAAAATTCCTTTGTATATTTTTGGATAGATTTTCTTGCTTTCTTTAACCCTTGCATTTTTTTGAACAAATCAAGTTCGTAATCAACATGAATGAACTACTTCTTTAGTTTGTCTACCATGCGATCCCACCTTGTAATTTTCTCCTTTCCTCTTCTATTTCTTTCTAGTTGAATCTCTTACCACCAGATTTTGGCATGACATTTCATTTTGGCCTTCGCAAACTTAACCCTTTCTGTGTCCTTGATATCATCATACTCAAAATACTCCTCTAGTTCATTGATCTAATCGATCATCTCATCCAGGTTTAGAGTTCCCAAAAACATACCCACACCAATTTTAGGTCTTTTTCCAAGCTTAGAAATGGTCCTAAAAAGCCTCTCCTCTACATGATCTAGGACTTCCTCTTCACCTTCCCCTTCTTATCCAATATTTTCTTCTTCTTCATTTTCTTCCTCACTTTCATTACCTGCGGCAACATTCAGTCCTCTACAGATCTCCTCCTGCAATGCTTGAACTTGTCTCTAGAGAGCTCTAACCTCAAGAGTAAAAAATCTATCCCTTCCACCACATTCCCTTCATGGAGGCATCTTCTTGTCTCAAACCCACAACCACACAGTCTTGGTGCAAACTGCCTCATAGTCAGTGCTCTATCTACACACTTAGGAAAACTTGCTCTAATACCACTTGATGGAGACACAACCAAAGACTAGAATGAACACACATGAAAAGGGAAATATTATTATCAATGAAAAATTCCTAATGGGCTTATTTAGTATGATTCTAGAGAAAGAAATCCTCCACACTATACCTTCTCTCTAACTCCACTAATAACTACTTTTATAATGCCAGAAATGTTCTTAAATAGACCCCAATTCATTTAGAGTTAGGAATACATTCTAAAATATGCCAGTTGGCATCCACACCAAATAGAAGGTTCCAAAAGTCACATTAGAAGAATCTAGAAATGGGAGTCCAAATTTTGGGAGGCATAACTTTTGAATCGGGACTCCAATTGATGAACCATTTACATTTCTAGAAAGCTCTCAAAGTGCTCTATAGCCTTATGGAACAGCTTCACTTGTCCCCCATTTTTTTTCCCCATACAAGGCCTTTTAGTCTCCAAATTTGACTTTGAAGCATTCTTAGTAGGTCTCCAAGAAACTTAAAACTGCAATAACTTTGTAACCCTAAAGTCTTTTGACCTAATTCTTTTTCTAGAGCACTTTAAATTACAAGTATAATCATCCCTCCAAATTAAACCCTCTAACTCATCATAATTTTGGCTCTATTACAAAATAACCCATTTTCTACATTTACACATATCCCAAGGTACTTAAAAACTCTAACCTAGAAGACTAATAGTGGAACTGTGAGAGTTGGAACCTTTATTTGACCCAAATGGGTATCCAAAAATAAAACACATTAAACATAAACCATCTCTAAGCATATTTTTTGCGAGATACAAGATTGCCCTTACACCACTGGATGCTCCTGCATCATAATCTTATCCATTTAAAAAAAACTTGAGTAGTTTAGAAGGTAGATTCAAAGAACTACAATTCATATATTTTACACTTATTGTCATTTTGAATGGATGAACCTCAAATGTGTCCTCCAAGTTAAGATTTACCTAATTTTAGAAAAAATGTGTCCACTTATACCCCCCTTTTTGTATGCCATCTTGGTGCACTCACCTAGTGTTTACCTTTTAGGAACTCAATACAATAATGCAAGAAGAATTGAAGAATCAGAAAATTTCTTTCACAAAGCACATGAAGAATTTGGAAAAATTTGCCTCTATAATTCCATCTCCCACAACAACCACATTGTTCTTCTCCATTGTTGCCATAAAGATTTGAATTCATATATATACAAACTCTCTAGGTACACTTTATTACTACTACTCTATGTATATACTACTAGAAGTCCAAGGACTAGATGGTCTCAAATGAAAAATCTCAAACTTGTACAACTATATAAGGAAAAATCTCTAACTTGCATAATTGGTAAAATCCCACTTTTAAAGATTGGGAAAAGAAGAATTATGTCTTTTGAAGAACTCATAAGAAGGAAAATAAAATAAAAACTATTAAATGGGTAACATTATGTGAAGGATTCATATGATTTGGCCTTTGCATGTGAGCAAATAAATTGATGAATCATGAAGATTTTTTTTTGTGATGTGGTAGAGAAAGGTGAGGGCAGCCTTTGACTTGTCAAAAATGAAAAATAGATGAAGTTGACTATAAGTAAATAATAATAATAAAAATAATAATAGTAAAGATAATAATAATGAAAATTTTTAATAAATTTTTTAGATTAAAATTAAGGTTAAGGTACAAGCTATTTCAAGGTGATTGCCAAGGTTCAACGTTACAATATAAGGTCTTGTCCCATCATATTGTTGTACTTATAATTTTGAATAATAAAAGTATGGTAATGGTGAAAGATGACCCATAAAAATAGTTTAAGTGCAAAAAAAACTTTTTTGAGTGGTCTCATTAAGCCTTAGACCAAGATAAAAATCTAAGATTTTCCAAACATAAAAAAGAGTTTTAGTACAAAATTGTCTATCATGATCTCCTCTCTCAAACCTTTGGTAAATAATTTTATATCACAACCTTCTAAAGAGAAATTATAAGTAGAATTTCTCTCAAAAAGGATATTTGATACTTCATACCCCATATTTAGTCACCTTTGTATTGACATATAGGTTTGGAACTATTTATAACGAATCATTTAAAGAAATAGTTTTATATTTTGAAATTAGAATCATTATGTAATTTTTTATTATCTTGTATTATATTTTTGGATTCATGTTTAAATTTTTTTTTGAGAACTAACAACCCATACAAAATCCATCAAAATATATATGATAAGTCCATATTGTCTGTGAGTTAATAGTTTTTCTCAAAATCTTTGACAAATTTGAACAAGGGAGAAAAATGCAAACTAACAAATTGAATTCCTAAGCCTTGATAAGGAATTTTCTGCTTTAAAGATTTATTCAATATTAATTAAGGTGTAGCTAACGTTTATGAAAGGATAATCATTCTTCCCCAATTGAGGGAAAATCTTTTCAAGAAGTATTTTACTAAAAATACTTAAAAGTTTAGAATCATCTCACAAATACAAAATAAATGTTCATGCTGAAAAACCACTTAATCTTAACGATTAATATCATGTACATGATTGAATGTTTAAGATAAAGAAACAGTGTCAAAGCAATAGAGATTTAACCTCCCACAAGTTTCGAGATTCAAAATAGATAATTCTAGAACAATACAGCAATTACAACTTAACTGCAAACATAACACACAGTCTCAAGAATGCATATTACCATAAAGAAAACAATAGTATTTGCTCCAAGAAGTTTTAGTAGAATAAAATTATTGAACTTTACTCCAAATGTTGCAAATTTGAAATATTCTATTTCAAAATCTAAAAGCATAGAGTATCAAAACAAAAGTATTTTTTCTTTTGTCTACAAAGAGATTAACCCCTTAAAATATCATCTATTACATATATATAGGCATAGGGCTAGATAGTTATCCAAAATTATCCTACCAAGAGTAAATAGTCTTTTAGTTAACACAATCGTGTCAACCAAAATGTAGAAAGAATAAACAATAAAAAGAAATAATAGCTACCTATTGATCATTTTCCATGTCAGGAGGAACCATCTACACTGGTCACAATCCTCACAACTTTCCATGTTTCATATGCAGTCGAGAATGCAAAGATAATAGAATCATGAGGTAAGCTAACATACACCATCCTCTATTTCTAGATTTCCTTTTCTCTCTTTAGTTCTATCATATTTTCTATGTGCATCTCCAAATGGTTCAGATTGATTATCAGCATAGCCTTAGTATGAGAAATATTGGAGAAATCCTCACTACATGGTGCCTTTTTGTCTCAAACCTAATGGATTTTTTTTTGAATTTCACTAATAACTTCTTCCATAGGGGCAACAGAGTCACTCTCTTTTCTTGCACAATGTTTATGGAACCATTTTAGATCACTTTGAATGATTTCATCCATGAGCCTGAGGCTATCCAAGATTTCTATGATTTCATTGATTGCTTTGACTAGCACCTCATTTCTCCATTCAATGAAATCCTTTATCACATACAAGGTTTCATGGCCAGTAACAGGCCATTCAGCTTGAAATTTTTGTAAACCAAATCCATGAATTTCTTTGATCCAAAGCACTACCTTCACCCAATTATTTCTCTCTTTTTCAAAACCTTCATAGATGGATTCTACCTTTATAATGATGACAAGAGTTTCCTTCAAGGCTTTATCCAAAAGTCTAACCTATTCCTAAGTTTTATTTAGGATGTATTGTAGTCATTCTTTGGATGTTTTTGCAATAGCTTTGCACTTCTATAAATTGTCAAGAAATTGTTGATTGGCTAAAGAGGATACATCCACCAATGCTAACATCTCATTCAGTGGCTTGGGTTTCAGATGCAGGATGGCATTGATATATTGAGCCATTCTTTTGATTGCCTCTTTCATTTCTTGCTTTCCTTGAGCATCCTTCCAAACTCTATCTGCTATCTTCTTGTTTGAAACTTCAAAAATCTTCATATCAACCTCACAATTCCCCTTTCTAAGATAAACTTTTGTTATTTGATAGTCCTGAGGAGAGAGTTTTTTAGAGGACATGTCTTTCAGTGGCTTGGCTATTTTATCTATTTAGTATCCCAAGTTCTTATCAAAGTTCAACCTAAAATTAGTTTTGGCCCTTTTAGTTTTTGAAGGCTTTCCTAGGCATTTTCTGACAAGGTCATCAATAGGCATGAATATTGGTACTAGACTACTTTTCTTCTCAATAGAAGTTTCCAACCATTTGGGGCTAGTAGGTTCTTTACTTGCCAAAGGAGAAATTTTTTCTATGGCCAAGGTATTAGATTGAGAACTAGTATTATCAGGGGACTTCTAAGGATCTAGAGTATTATCAGCCATGAGGGAAATGGGAGATTGCTTCAAAATTTCTTTTTCTTCAATGGGATCTAGGTCAACTGTGACTCTCCTCTTTTCTTTGCTTGATGTTGCCTTTTTAGTACTGGAATTAGTTACCCTTCTGAATTTGGGTACCTCTTCTTGAACTTGAAGTTGAAGTGGCTTGGGACTTGCTTCAACTTTGACTTTAGCTTCAACTTTAGGAAAACCTGCAACAGAGTCAGGAATATCAAGGTTACAGGTGGCCTTAGGTATGCACTATGTTTTCTTATGCTTAACTCTTGAGTATTTTTTTTGGAACTTTGAGAGTGTTTGATCCAATATTCTTTGATTCTAACCACTTCTCAATTCTTCTCAACACTTCTAAACTATGGGACATTAGGTCATCTTCTTCACTTGTAGTCCAGTCCAGCTCAAGGATGGGTATGCATTCAACTTGTTTAACATAGAATGGGTTGACCACCTCCTTAGCTTCATCTTCTTTTATCCCATGAGTATTGAGATTTACCTTAAACACACTGATCTAATCGACTATCAATCTAGACCATAATATTTTTTTGACTTCAAATTCATTGAGAAAATTTTCCTAGTAATCTTCCAAATGAGGAACATGGGTTAATGAAGATGCATGCCCAAAATTATCTTTAGTAAGTCTTGCATAATCAAACTCTTTTCTAGTAGTATAAGGTTTGAGGCATAAATGTGACAATGCAGGTTGTGCTAACTTAGCCTATTTGTAATTTGAACACCTGTAGTGACCAATTTCAATAAAGAATAAGGAACTAACTTCTTTTTACTTTTAGAGGAGTCAAATATAGAAATGAGATACCTACATATCTCTAACAAAATAATAATATCTAAACAGTAATGTGGCAACTTAAATGGTTCACTAGAAAACCCCCAATCCTCAAATATGTAAATTTAGGGAATTTTATATAAAAGAAACCATAAATTTTAATAGCCTACATGGGTTCCTCTAATAACCTATGATTTTCATGACCTTGGAGCTCAAAAACTAACCTCCCAAGAAAAACATCATTAACTCTCTTGAACTCTTTGCAAGATTCAGTTGCATGAAGGTCTTTGTAGTATTGGTAGATAGTCATCTCTTCTCTCCACGACATATGTGGAAGTCCCTCACATTCTTTGGATGCTGCTAAAATATAGAATAAGAAGCAATACAAAAAGAATGGGCTGAAACTACCTACCATTATGAGGCCTCTATGAAAATTCTTAGCTATTAAATCTACCTAGTCAATAATTTTTTCACCTTTAATGATATTCACAATGAAAAGATACATTCAACTTTCCCAATGAAAGGCATGATCATTGCCCTTGATCCTGTTAAAATGTAACACAATGTCTACTATTTATTTAATGAAATACTCAATTGTTAATGTCTTAGGCAATCTAGAACCCCCTTCAACTGGTCTCAAAAGCTAGGTTTGAGCTATGATGTTGTCATAATTCTTCTTTCTATCATGATATAGATGCTTAGATTCCTCAAAGTTACATGGTTCATAGGGTTCCTTATGAGGGATTCCAGGGGTTGTACTAACACTTGTCCTACATATTCTTACTAACACCTCCCTTGAAGCTTTCTTTATGCATCTAGTGTTGGGGTTGTAGTGATTTGCACACTCAACAACTAGTTCTAGGCATTCAATAGCTAGTGGGAAGGCAGTGGCTTCCAACAAACCACTAATGGCCAATTTTTGATGTATGGGACTAGACTAAACATCCCTCACCCACTCAATTACATCCCCTAGATTTTTATTTACCATGAAAGTATCCCAAATTTTAGGAAGGGAACTCAATAGGAAAGGTTTTTCAAGCTTAGGCATTTTTGGGCAAAAAGGCATCATGGTTCAACTTGAAAGATATAGATTTATAGAATTAAACCAAAAGGGAAAACCAGGCATGGAAATGACACAGTGAGAGATAATGCACTAACAAATTTTAGTAGAGTTAAAACATCTACTTTCCTTGCTTACCAGTTGGCATCAAGAGCTCAAGATGATGAAATGAGTGCCCATGTAGGATAAAAGGTTATTATAGACAATGATTTCTTGAAAATTTGAGGACAGATTTGAGCAAGTAGAAAGGGTTAATTACAAGCATGCCATATGTACTCTAACAAGACTTGCAAGGCTTATTTTCATTTAATATCCATCACATCCATATGCATCTCAACCTTTCATGATTTCACAAAATCCACACACCACCTTTTTCAATAAAGTAATTGTATTTAGTATGATTTCTCATAATTGCCACAATTATTGCCTTTTGTCTCTTCAACATCACCATAGATAGGGTGGGACCCATTCCTTTGGCTCATCAAGATGAATTTATAATCTCACTATGCACCTTCTACAAGGAAACAAGCACATGTTAGAAAAATCTCAAAGTCAAAGTTGAAGTTGAAGTTTAAATCAACTTTGGCTTCAACTTCACCTTCTAAAAGCGGGCTTGGGTCAATGGGGGGGACACCTTGCTGAAATGAAAAGGGAAGGGTGAACCAAATTTTAGTATGCTAATAGAAACCAAATTTAAATAAAGATTCTACAAACTAAACAAAATTCATAAACTTCAAGATAGTCTAAGATGAACTCTGAATTGAGAATATGAGCCATTAATGGACTCTCTCAATGAGAAGCTCTCTTGTTGAATGGCTTTGTCTAAATAGATAGAATTTATGCTCAAGCTTATGCTTCAAAAAGGGCTTCAAATGGAGTTGGAATTTGGGTGTGAGTGTATGGTTTTGATGTAAAATGGCTTCTTAAAATGGCATTATGACTTTACTTCATGGATTGTGTTATTTTGCAAAGGGGAAGGATCCAATTTATAGGCAAGAGGCTTGAGAGTTTGAGGGCTAAGATGCAAGGATGGGAAAAAGCTTATGGAGGGCTCAGATTGCATGAGAGGAGAGCACATGGATTGTGCTTCCTTATAGCCAATCAAAGAGTGACACATGTCACATGGTCAGAGGATGGAGGAAAGGGGAAGGATGAGTCAACAAAGGAGGCTCAAGGGATAAAATCTTCATAAAGACCCTCATAATGACTTGTAAGAGCAATAAAAGGGCTTGTAAGAGTCATTTATGACCTAGTGGACTTCATAAAGTTTTATGGTTGAGATATTTTGAGGGTGATGAGAGCAATTTCGACTTGGACTTGATTAAGAAGGTTTTAAGCTTGTTTAGGCTTGTGCAAATGATTAGAGGATGGATTAAGATGGTTTAGGATTAGCTTAGGGATAGGCAAGTGGATGACATTTAATGAGGGTGGGTGAAGGAGGAGATATTTGTTAACTTTGGCTTGGGTTAGTAAGTTTTAACTCATGTTTAGGGAATGTGACAAGGTTAGGAGGGGATTAGGATTAGGTTTAAAGACATGTTCTAGAAGAGTATAGACTTTGGATGAGGATAAAGACTTTCTAGAATAGTCTAGAATTTCCTAGGATGAGGATAAATTAGATTTTTAGGAAATAAATAAAGTTTTATTTATTTCAAGGGTTTGGGTTGAGGAGATATTTATTAAAACTTTTTTAATAAACATGAGGATTAATATTTAATCTTAATTAAATATTTTGAGTTGGGATTAGGGGTAGGAAATGATGGGATTAGCCTTTAATTAAAATTAAAGAAGGATTAGAAGATTTTGGAAGAGGTTAGTGGTCTTAAGGAAATTGGCCAAGTTTTGGGAAAAAAAGTAAATTTTTTATTTATTTTGGGTTTTTTGGTCAATTTATTAATTAAATAATTAATAAATAAGGAAATAATGTTTAAATAAGATTTAAACATTTTTGGGAGGGATTCCTTAATTAAATATTTTTAATTAAGATAAAGGGATTTAATGGCATAAAAATTAATTAATTAATTAATTAAATAATTAATTAATAAATGATGATGTCATAGGACTTTTTCAGAAAATAAAAATACTTTATTTTCTAAAGGTTTTTAGGTGTCTACAGTAGTATCCTTAATAGTTTTTTGTATATTCTTCATAGGGGAAACCAAGGCCCCCAAAGACCTATCCATGTAGTATACTGCAATCAACAAAATTAAACCTTCATAAAGAATGGGATGGATTTCCTTTTTGTGATGAGTATGAAGCCCTTGAAAGAGGGAGTTCTTTAGATTGAAGGTAAAGGGAATTCTATCCTTATATAAAAAATAGTTAAGGAAAAAAATGATAATTCTGTACCCTTTTAGAGCAACCATCTAGAATAAAATATTCCCTCACACAAGATAAAACTTTTTGCCATTATTATTTAACCTTCTCTGGGTCAAAAAAATATGATGCAGAAGCATCCTGGGTGTAAGGGCAATCTTGAATCACCCAAAAATATTTTATTTTCAGCCTTTTCTATTTTAATAAGGACTAATAGATAGGGTGGTTACTATTTATGGGAACTTACTATTTTTAGTAAGTTTTTCATACAAGCTCAAAATGTTCTCATTTTCTATAGAAGGTTCATTTTAGAGATATAAGCCTACCATAAAAATATCATTGCTCTAGCATAAGTATCAAAGAAATTATTGCAGATTTTTGGTGGAAATATTTGTAGAAAAATCTTCAAGCTCACCATTGGAGGCCTCAGAGTGCCCAGATGAGGTCCAAAAACATGGAGCTAGCATTTCTAAAAAGTGGTTATAATAGCTAATCAGAGCAACGGTTCATGAGTTATGGTCTTCAGAAGTTGGGCTACCAAAATTTCTAAAATAATTTTTCAAAGATGTATTTGGCCGACTCTATGTGTATTGTTAGGGTCTATTGGTCCTACGTATTAAGTTTGAGCATCTAGAACCTTCCCAGGTAGCATAAAACTACCTATTTAAGAAAGGCCTAAACATTGTCTAGGATAACTATGGGTGATAGCTCATAGCATTGTCTTGCAGATTACTGCAATGAAGGTGCCCATTTGGGTTAGCATATTGTAATTGAGAATTATATAATTCCGCATTTGTGGTGATAATAAGAAGTCCATATTTTGTTTCTCACATTTGTTTTTGTTTCTTTGTTTTTTTTATGAGTTTATGGTATTAAGGGGAGTCCCCTACATCAAAATATCCCCCACATTAATCAATTTATCCTCCTCCTCTAGTGGTTTTGGAAATTTCTTCAATGTCGCACTAGAGATATTAGTTTCCTTATTAAACTCAATACCAATGTTAGTGAGCCCATTAATACTAGCTAAAAACTCCTAATTACTTGTAACTACAACTCCATACAAATATTCTTTATCCCCACACTAGTTCCTAAAAAACTCTTTTGTGGCATGTAGCTTAAAACCATGGATTTTCTCAAGGTAATCAGTGACCTTACATTTTGTTAGTCATTCCCATATAGGTTCCTTCTTCTTCTGTAAATTGCAATTTGATGCTCTTACTTCCTCTACTCACCCCTCATCATGAAAGACTAGCCCAAACTAGTAATTTATAAAGAAATGCTAGCAATAGAGACAATGTCAATAAACAAAGATGATAATATTTTCAAACCCAAAAAAGCCTTCAAAGACACCTAGAATATGCTCTTAATAAAGATGATAACAATGAAAAGGTACGCCCTCAAAACTTTAAATTTCAAACTGATAAGCTGCAGAGCCAAAGGAAGCAGTGACAACATAAGGACCAAGCCATGTAGGTTCAAACTTGCCTTTCTTTTCTCGATCTACTTGGACTTTCATGTTTTCTTTGAGGACCATGTCACCTGGGTGAAAGTGTCGTGGAAGCACCTTCTTGTTGAAATTTCTTTTGAGATGAGTTTGATAGACTGTGAGATGATCATAGGCTTGTTGCCGCTTCTCATCTAAGAGATCTAGCTGGGTGAGTCGAGCTACTCTATATTCTTCATCTGATATTTGCCCTTGCAAAGATATGCGCAAGGAGGGAAGTTCAACCTCTATAGGTAGTACCACTTCGGCACCATAGACTAGGGAGTATGGAGTTGTTCCTATGGGTGTACGGAAGGAAGTTCGATAGGCCCATAGGGCTGGATTTATTTGTAGGTGCCAATCACGGCCGAAATCATTGACAACTTTCTTTAGAATTTTGAGGAGGGTTTTGTTAGTTGCCTCTGCCTGGCCGTTACCTTGTGGGAAATATGGGCTAGAAAAGCGGTGATGGATGCAGAGGGAAGTGCATAATTCTTCCATGTTGAGATTTTCAAAGTTACCTCCGTGGTCGGTGAAGATGGTGGATGGGATGCCGAAGCGAAAAATAATGTGGTACAAGATGAACTTGGAGACCTGAACTCCTGTAGCTGAGACTAGGGGGACTGCTTCCACCCATTTAGTGAAATAGTCTATAGCTGTTATTATCCATTTATGTCCATCAGATGAGAGGGGTGTGATAGTTCGAACTAGATCAAGGCCCCAACAAGCAAAAGGCCAAGGTGGTGCAATAGGCTGTAGATCCTGTGCCAGAGCGTGCACAAGATTTGCATGCTGCTAACATGGGAGACACTTTCTGACAAAGTCACAGGAGTCTTCTTCAATGGTAGGCCAATAGTAGCCTGCTCTAAGGATTTGTTGCGCTAGGAAAATACCACTCGTGTGGGCACCGCAAAGTCCAGAGTGTACTTCCTTTAACACCATCGCGGCCTCATTTTGGTCTAAACATCGAGAGAGAGTATCGTGATAACCCCGACGATATAGGGTATTGGCTATGATAACATAGCGGGATGATTTTCGGATGAGGTTCTGGCGTTGGGTATGTGTGAGGTGAGGGGATATGATACCATCGTTAAGGTAAGCGTGAATCTCATGGTACCAAGGGGATTGGGGACCAACCAAGATACAAACACGGTTTGAATCCTCATTCGCATAGGCAGGTGTGAGGAGCTGCTCCACTAAAAACTCATACTGTGTAGCTGCTTGGGGAATTTCCAAGAGCAAGCCTATAGTAGCCATAGCATCTGCTGCTTTGTTCTATATTTGAGGCACTTGTGTAAACTGAAGCTTTGTAAAATGTTGGGTTAGTTGATCAACCAGCTCTTTGTAGGGTAATAGCTTTTCATCTTTGGTTTGATATTCATTTAGGGCTTGCTTGATGATGAGCTGAGAATCGCCAAAGATTTGTAGCTCAACAATGTTCCATTCTGCAGCTATCTTTAATCCTTCTATGAGGGCCTCATATTTAGCTATATTGTTGGTGCTAGGGAATTGTAGCTTGAAGGCTTTTGGAATGTAATCTCCTTGAGGTGTGACCAACAATATTCCTGCCCTTGATCCATGAGATGTGTAAGAGCCATCAAAATAAAGTTTCCATGGGGGTTGTTCTTCAATTAGATAAATATGCTCATCTGGAAATTCTGTGATCAATGGATAAGCATCTATTAGAGGTGCATCAACTAGGTGATCTGCTATAGCTTGCCCTTTGATTGCCTTTCTATCCACATACTGGATGTCAAATTCACTAAGGAGCATAACCCATTTGGCCAAACGGCCTGTAAGTGCTGTTCTAGAGAGCATATACTTGAGAGGGTCAATCTTGGAGACTAGTTGGATGCTATGACTTAGCATGTAATGGCGAAGCTTTTGAGTTGAGAAAACAACTGCCAAACAAGCTTTTTCCATAGGAGTGTAATTGAGTTCATAACCAACTAGGGTTCTACTGATGTAGTAGATGGCTCTTTCTCTGTTGTAGTCATCAAGCTGTGCTAGAAGTGCCCCTAGAGTAGTAGGTGTTGATGATATGTACAAAATCAGTGGACAACCAGGAACTAGTGGAACCAAGATAGGGGGATTGATGAGATACTGCTTGAGATGGTCGAAGCTACGCTGACATAAAGGATCCCACCTGAAGTTCTCATCCTTCTTCAGTAAATGTGAAAATGGTGTACACTTATCTACAAGTTGGGAGATGAAGCGCCAAACAGATTGGAGCTTTCCTTGAAGAGAGCAAAGTTCTCGCAGTGTCTGGGGAGGAGGCATACTTCAAAGAGAAGTACCACCATGTAGTTGAGCACTAGATTTGCTATAGGACTATTGTTTAATTTCCAAGGTTACCAAGAACATCAAGGCCTTTTCACCAACTGTCCAAAGGACTGATGAACTGACTCAAAACAAACACGCAAGGATTGCCCCAGCATCACACATGAATCTCAGAGGAAGCAGTGTGGAAACGACACTGGGTAACCCACAAGCAAAAAAGAAAACAAACAAAAGACATGATCAAGACCTTACGCTCTGATTGCCCCATTCACAGTATACCATGATATGGAAGATCGTGGCAACCTTGAGGAGGGAACAAGGAGATTGCTTGGAAAAGATATTTCAAGACCCAATAGGGAAGAGTCCAAATCAAAAGAAAGCAAAAATCCAAAAGAGAACCGTTTGCCAACGAGATGGGTAGGACAAGGTACTAACGGACCAAGATCAGACATGAGGAAAGCTATATCCTGCAAGGACCTATCAGAGAGCACCTAAGCTGGTGGATTTGGATGAGTGATGCGTCTGGCAAGCTGAACTAAGAAAGATAACACTTTGGTGATAGGAAATCTAGCTAAAGGATGCATTGGAATAGCTAACCAAGATGTGTGATGGGTGCAAGATGCTGATCAAGGATGAACTAACATGAATGCTGGATAGATGCAATGGTACTAAACTAAAGAGGATGTACAAGCTGAAAGACCAAGATATTTACAAGCTAAAGCTAACCAAGATAGTTACAAGTAGGCAAAAGCTCAGGATGATAGGATAGCGGGATGGTTCGATGTTGTGCAAGATGCAAAAGCTAAGGGTGGGGTGATAGCGAAAGATATGGATTTGGCAGGATGCATCCAATGATGATGAGAGATTTTGTGACCAAGGATAGCTAGAGGAGCAGGATGAGATGGCTAGATAGGATGGTAGATAGCTAGGATTATGATGGATATAAAGAGATGACATTGGGTTTTCATGAGGATAGCCTAGAGCTAGATACCAATGACAAGGGAGGATGGACAAGACAAGATCTCCAAGGAATATAGTGCCCCCAATCATAAGATAACATGCGGAAGGAGGTGTTATGATGGATGTGATAGGATTGAAGCTAGGATGGAAAAAGCTAAAGGGGCTAGGGAGATGGATGATAGTTGAGATGATTGGCTAAAGCTGCATAAGATTAGTGGATGGTGTGAGATGGAAGTTGGAGGATGGAGGATAGGTGGATAGATTGGAAGATGGAGTTGGATGTCAAGAGATGACCAAAAGCATGAGGGTGATAGGCTAAGCTGGGGATGGCGGGATTACGCATGATGCTTGTTTACCAAGTTTTCATCATGGTACTTGTCCAAGGCGCTTGAATTGCCAAGTTTTCACCAGTGGAAGCTTTATTTTTCTTTTCTTTTTTGACTTTTGGACTTTGGACTTAGCCGGAATGATTTTGGCTTTCTTCAGCTATTTTGGCTTTTTTGGGATTTTTCACTGCTGTTGGAATGTTCAATTTTGTTGCTAGCTATTGGTACACCGGATGTGTGATTTATGCAATAGATCGGATTAGATGGGATTGATGGTAGGAAATGGAGGGATGAAAATGCTGAAAAGGAGCATGAGATGGGGATGCTTGCAAGAGCAACATTGGCACATGTTCGAATGGGTGTGAAAAGAGCATATGGGGGATAGATGGTAGATGTGGGCGTGATGGAGGATTTGTGGAAGCGTGCTTGGGGATATAGGCACCCAAGATGGAGTTAGGAGATGGGGGACATGAGTCACTAGATGGGGGATTAGCAATGGTGGATGCCATTATGCATTGGGTTTCAACTTTTTTCTTGGGGATCCACATGGTTTTGGATTTTCTTTTCATAGGCTTTTGCATTGTTTTGCATTCTTTGATTGGATTTTGCCTCTTTGGAGTATGTCTTTTAGAATAGACATATGATTACCTAGGATGTGCATTTTTAGCTTTATGCATTTTGAAGTTGGCATTTACATTGTTGTGGTAAGCTTTGGGAAGATGGTTAGGAGAAGCTTTGTGAGATGGAGAGGATATGAAAGAGCATGTAGGGGGATGATGATGGATGATGTGCCCTGATATGTGCCTTTGTTGATCTTGCATAGGAATGGATGGAATAGGATTTTTATGATGGCTAATAGGAGGATGGAGGATGGTAGATTTTGGGACATAGGGACCCAAAATGGATTTAGTGGATGAAGGGGGGATATGGTAGGTTTTTTTGGGTTGCAAAGATGGTGGAGGGGGGATGACATAAGATTTCTTGAAGGAGTGATGGGAGGCTGGCATGGTGGGCTTGGAGATAGGCTTGGTTTGGGGGTGTGGTGTACCAACACCTTTAGATGGTGAGCCTTTGGATACATATCCAAGACCATGAAATCCTAGATTTTTTTGTGCAATAATAGGCTCTCTGATTCCTTGCTCTTGTGGTCCTAAACCTTGACCTTGATAATGCCATCGATTGAGCATTTGAACAAGCTGAGGAAACTTTTTGCTTGTAGAAAATAGTAGAAGTGATTTATTAGGTGTATTGCAATGGGGAGATACTATTCTTAATTCTTCTGCTGAGAGAGGGCCACCATGGATGAATGTAAGTGAACCAAGAGGGTAGATTATAGATGGTGGAATAGCTTGGATAGGTGGTAAGATGGAAGCATGGAGCAGGGGAGATGGAAGGATAGGATCTTGATGTAGCTAGTGGGATGACAAGATATCTTGTAGTGGAGGAGATATGGCTTGAGATTTTGGAGATGGAGGAGATGGTGACTGCACTATGGATGGAAGACATGGTACGATGATATCTTCATTTATGCTTTGGGGGATGTCAACATGCTTTTGGGCAAGATCTTGATAGGATTGGTTTGGAGTGGATGGTGCGATAGGAGGTGAAGGGATGGATTCTTCAAAGGTAGTGGATGGATAGATAGGAGATTCAGTAGTGGAGATGGGTGAGTAGAAGATGGATGCATAAGGGTCATTACGAGAGATTTGGGAAATTCTTGGAGGCGATGTGGATAGGATTTGGAGGGTTTTGACAGGTGGTGGGATTTTGATGCTTGTGGGAAGTGGAAGAATTTTAAGCAATTTGATGGATGGTATGGGGATGATAGCTATGGGATATGGAGGTGATATTATAGATGGGGAAGCTTCATCACTGACTACTTCACATGGTTGGATTATATGACATGGCTTATCGACTGTTGGAGGCAACTTTGCTTGTATTTCCTCTAGGAGATTCCTTGGAGACTCATGTGTCGAAGGTGGAGGTGGATTGACAGGAATAGCTAGTGTGATGGGGGTGGAAGATTGGAAGCTTGGTTGATGGGGTGATGGAGGGGAAGCTGGAATATCAGATGGCATGACTAGATAGTTTGGAATAACTCTTGGATTTTGGGGGATGCTTAGGGGAATGTTTCTAAAGCTTTCAATATACCCGTCATAGTCAACAAGATTTTCATCATCATTGGAATAGGAGGTGGCGGGAGCAAGGAAAATGCGACCAAACACATCATGATAGGATTGGTACTTCATGCTTTGATGATGAGTTTGATGGGGATGGGGTCTTGCATATGGATGAACACGAAAGCTCATGGTTGGATTTGGGTTAAGCATAGATTTTGGATTGGCTGATGAAAGATTTCCTAGGGAGAGTCAAAGTTGCATGACAGACCTAAGGAGGATTGGCTGGAGATTTTTTGCTTTCCTATGGATGGAAGACTTCAAGGGCATGCTGTCAAAAAGTGAGAGTTTTGCTTTCCTATGCGCTGGATTGGTGGAGATTGTGTCAACCTAAGAATAGACTAATGATCCTATGGGCATGACACAAGATTGATCACTTCTGGATCCCAACCTTTAGCTCAAGGTGATGAGGGATAACAGGTGACAAAGCTAGATTACCCTAGACAAAGCTTTGTCAAAAGGATAACCATGGTGAGGCTGGTGGATTGGTCAGATTGATTGGATAACAAATTCTAGCAGAATGTCAACAACTCTCTAAAGGCTTGGGTGTGATTTTGGAGTGGGTTTCTAGCTGGCTAGGGGGGGATGATTTGGAGAGACTTTGGATTTGGGATTTTTCTAAAGCAAGGAACTAGATAGATTTGGTTGCAGCGGGGGAGCTTGGATGATTTTCTGATGAGGCAGTGACTACACTAAGTATGCCTTGACCTGGGAGATTTTTGCTTTTTTGGGATTTTGACCAAAGTTGGAAAACATTCATTCAAAAGCTATGAACAAATAAGCAGACAAAAGTTTTGAGCAAGCACGTCAAACACACCAACATCCTAGGAAGCTTTCTACAAGGATGAAATTTGTTATAGCTAGGGAGTCCTCAATATACGCAAGGTACATGAGGCCCAAATCCGTAGATGAAACCAAAAAGATGTCACACAACCGAGAGGAGTGGTAACCCACTTCTCCTCTTTCACTTCTCAAGGGTATAAAGTTCCTTGAGGCTTAGCCCGAGTGACAAAATTTTGATCCCAAGAGAGGTGTCTTTGGATTCACCTCCCGAACTTTATACTCCGTCGGAACGCTGGAGTTGAGGTCGTCCCAAGGGGTGATGAAATCCCCAAGCAGGCCTCCTAAAAAGTGTAAAACAAGACCACATACATGATCTTGGGTTTTAAAAGACACACGTTTATTCCAATTGATGATTTAGATTTTGTAAGCTATGATTGAAGACACTTGTGATTATGGCATACAATATTCATTCCAATTTGACAACATCGTCAGCATAATGAAAGTTGAGAGATCGTCAACATAAGAAATGTGAGCGTCATTGAAAATGCGTCCAAACCATGCAATGTTCATTGATTGTTAGGCATTCAAGATTGAGTGTGAGTTTGTTTTAAGCCCAAAACAAAGATGTGTGAAACTCGATTTCCAAGCACACGCTTGGAGGCCCTCCACGTCAAGATTTATCCAATTTTTATGCCCAAATGAAGTGTGAGTGAGATTAATGTGCATTCAAAGAATTTTCTAACTTAGAAAAACCACTAAAGACCCAAGTGAGTGGAGTTTGATCTTTGTGGAGCACTTAACACCCTCTTAGGTAGACCCATCCCCATAGATGGCACTGAGATTGCAACCAATGGTTAAATTGATGGGTGATTAAAGAGGGTGAGTCCAACTACAAACTCACTTAAAGCGTCTTTATTAGTTTTTATAACTTAGAAGATTTCAAAAATGTGGATTCTTTTTATGCCCCAAAAGATGATTATTTGATCTATGGCATTCAAGATTGGATTTGTTGTTTTAATCATGCATTCATAAAAAAAACAAACTTGATTTTAATCCATGGCACTCAAGAGTGATTTTAGCAACATGCATTCAAAGACAAGTGATTAAACATTCAAGTTTTTTTCCTTTGAGCATTCAAGATTGAGATTTTGTGTGTTGTTTTAAGTGCTTTGTTTTAACCTTAGATCATTCAAGATTTTTTTTGGACTCAAATATGAAAATGACTCTTTGGACTTTGCTTTTCATTCAAGATTTTGTGTTCTAGTTTGCATGTTTTAAGCCCAAAAATGATATTCCTAGATTGTTTTGATGCATGAAAAACCTAAGAAACATTCAAGATTTTGCAACAAGACATTTGTTTAGAACAAATAACAAAATTTTTAGGACTCTTAGTTTTCATGAGATTTTTAAAAGAACTTTAAAATATTTTCAAATGAGGTTCATTTTATCCTTGATTGGTGCTTTGAGTTTGATTTAGATTTTAGTGTGCACTTAGTGTTGATTTTGAACCTTTTGAAATGGAAACTTGAAGTTCTTTTTAAATTCCCAAAAATGAAGTGTTCCTAACTTTGCATGAATGCATCTAAAACCTTGATGTTGCAAGGATGCAAATGATTAGATTGGTTTAGTTTCAATTGTTAAAAGATTTTTTCTTTTTTGCAAATTTTTAATTTTTTAATGGATTTAAGTATGATTTGGGGGTTCATTTTAAGCACTAAAAAGAAGTGTGTATGATTTTGCTTCCTTAAAAAAAAAAATGGCCAAGATCTCCCACAAGAAGAAGAAGAAGAAGTAGATGGAATAAGAAGAATATAGACAAGAAGAGGAAGAATAATTCTAAGTGCTTTGTCCACCTATAAGCTTGAAAAATTTGCAAATACTATGAGATAGACTATGAGTTCCTTTGTCTTCTTCATGCTCATGTGGACCTACAAAACCAATTTATACAATCCTACCAATCACAAAAACAAGCAAAATTAGCCAAAATCAGCAAATGACATACAAAACTTGACTAAAAAAGCTAATGAAGATGACCCGTGCGGGGTCCCACCGAGCGTGCCAAAATGTATATGAGCAATTTTAGTATGCTAATAGAAACCAAATTTAAATAAAGCTTCTACAAACTAAACAAAATTCATAAACTTCAAGATAGACTAAGATGAACTCTCAATTGAGAATATGAGCCATTAATGGACTCTCTCAATGAGAAGCTCTCTTGTTGAATGGCTTTGTCTAAATAGATAGGATGTATGCTCAAGCTTATGCTTCAAAAAGGGCTTCAAATGGAGTTGGAATTTGGGTGTGAGTGTATGGTTTTGATGTAAAATGGCTTCTTAAAATGGCATTATGACTTTACTTCATGGATTGTGTTATTTTGCAAAGGGGAAGGATCCAATTTATAGGCAAGAGGCTTGAGGGTTTGAGGGCTAAGATGCAAGGATGGGAAAAAGCTTATGGAGGGCTCAGATTGCATGAGAGGAGAGCACATGGA